>BGPR01022107.1:4821-25727 GCA_013235015.1 Araneus ventricosus | reverse complement strand
AGAGAGAAAAGCGGTCGACAGAAAAATGTTGGAATCGGCAGTTTCTTCTCTTTTTTTCATCCGAACACAGGAAGGGTGTGGTGCGAATTTCATCCTGAAACATTCCTCTTTTAAGAGATATGAGGTTTTTCATATTTATATTATTAATGATGGAAACTCTAAAAATTGACAACATTAATAAAGATTTAGATAAAATATTGAAAAAAAAATGATGCAGCTCGTTTTTTTTTACCTGGATAGTGCTACATAATGCTATACATTAGTAAAGAAATGTACCCTGACCCTGATATTTATTTAGTCATTGTAAATGCCTTCCTGTGCAGAAACTACGATAAAAGGGGAAACTCTGCACCCCACTCTGCACCCCACTCTGCACCCCACTCTGCACCCGGTTATTGAAACACATTTGAATTTCATCTAAGCTCACTTCAAAGAATATCTCTCGAAGAAAAACGAAAATATTTGAAAAATGAAAAAAATTAGTACAACAAACGACGGAAAGGGTTTGGTATCATTGGGTCTCTTTTATCTATAAACCGGAAGGGTTTGGTGCAGTTTTTATCTTGCAGTATTCAGCCTTTCTTTAACCCCTACATTTTAACATATATGCAGCCTCTTTTGGGTTCAAGGAAAGAAAACGCCTTCTTTTTTTCCATTTATTATTTTCCTGGCTTTCGTTTCCTTCATCGAAAACAACCTACAATTCTTGCATCATCTGCTTCTAGTTTATTTCTAAAAGCTGCGATTATGATCAGTCATTTTGAGTGATTTCTGTGTATTTCTAGAATTAATTAAGCAGATTTCGCAGCTCGGCAAATCCTGAACACATATCTTCCAGACCGAAAGTCAAAACCTTAACATTCGACGGACAAACATCATGGATGGTTTGCAAGACTCAGTTCGACGTCGTCCGCTCTAAAAATGGATAGACGAATTTTGCCAGATAACTTGTGCCCTGTCTCCGAGGATCAGCGGCGGAGGTTCTTCAAGGAATACCAGCTGATAAGTTGACGGATCTAATGACCATTGAGAACATTCTAGAATCCATATTTGGAGACAGCCGTCTCACGCAGTTTTACAGAACCGAACTAAAGACAAGGCGACAAACGACAGGAGAAAACCTTCAAGCATTAGCCGCCGATGTAGAACGACTAATGAATATGGCCTACATTGAGTGCCCTCTGGATGTTCTGGAGAGCTTAGCAGCCCAGTACTTCGTCGACGCCATCAAAGAAGAAGACATGCAGCAGTCAACGAGGTTGATGTATGCCAAGGACTTGAATTCAGCTCTAGCATATAGCATGAAATATGAGGCTGCTAGAACTGTGTCGAAGACACATCGACACGTCAGATCAATGGAGATTGAGTATGTCATCATTAGAGAATAATTGAAAAAAATGATGATAAATTTGTGTCTTTATTTAAAAGGTTGGAAAAATTATTTAACATCAGTGTTGCTGGAAAGAAGAATACTCCTCGACAAAACCCGAAGCTGACCTGCTGGAAATGCAAGAAAAAGGGACACGTACAGAGATTACTAGGTGATTACTTCCAACCAGATAAACTAACTTATGACCGTCTTACGGGGCGAAAGCTGCGTTTTCTGAATAAAACCTCTGAAGAAGGACTGAAAGTCTACTCACTAAGCGGATATAAAAATCGACTCTACGTAGAAAGATCTATTTGTGGTACCCCATGTTTGATGTCGGTGGATACAGGTGCAAACGTCACTCTTTTGCCAACAGATTTGGCACAAAAATCGAAGAAACAACTTATTTACACGGCTCCTAACATTTCTTTTAAAACCACTACTGCTGAACAGAAATACGCGGCAAACTGTATGCATCCATTGAATGTGGATCAAGAAAATTTCATTTTAGAATTCACCGATTAGCTTCACCGATCCCTGTATTGTCAGCCTAGATATTTTTCAAAAATTTAACTTTACTGTAGAACCTCAGAAAGAACGAGATACGGTCAGGAGGAGAGGAAATTCCTGTGTTTTCTGTCGGTGTACAACATTCAAAGTCGCGCTCTGTATTGATCGAGGAGAGAACTATAATATCAGCAAGACCAGAATGCCTTATCTAGTGAGTTCCCGAAGTATTTGGACAGTTCAGATATGATGTAACGGACTTTCCTATCGAAGTCTCTCAGAAAGGTGTCCTTGTGGCGGCCACACTCGTTGATTTAGAAAAGGAAGTCATCTCCGTTCGACTTCTGAATCTGAACAAAAAACCCAAGATTCTGGACAAAGGAGCTATTATTGCGACGAGTGAATCAGTGGTGGATATCGTAGTTCGTCATCAAAAATTTTCAGGAGCACAATAACTCCCGTCCATCTTGGAAGATCTTGAAGGCCTTAATGAAGAGCAGAAAACAGCTGTAAGGAAATTACTTAGAATTTGTTTCCAATTTGTGACGCTGATATCGTCCGCTGCAAAATGACACAACTCAGAATTAATACAGGTGACCATCTACCAATCAATCAATATCCCAGACATTTGCCTCTTGCAAAGAAAGACGAAGCAGAACAGCTTGTTAAAGAAATGGTTGACAACGGAATAATCGAGGAATCGTCTGGCCCTTGGGCTTCGCCTATTGTGCTTGTTAAAAAGAAAGATGAATCGACAAGATTCTGTGTGGACTACAGGAAATTCAACGAAATTACGAAAAAGTACAATTATCCTTTGCCACGGATAGATGACACCCTGCATGCTTTGAACGACAGCCAGTGGTTCTCTCTCGACATTAGATTTGAAAAGTGGATACTGGCAAATACAGATCCAACCTGAAGATAGAGAAAAGACAGCCTTCACCACCGAGAAACGACTTGGCAATTTGAAATAATGCCTTTAGGACTTTATAACGCCCCTGCTAAATTTGAAAGATTAATGGAGACGACATTAGACGGACTATCGTCTGAAGCCTGCTTAGTATATCTAGATGATATTACAATAGTAGGATGAACATTTGAAAATCATTTAAATAATATTCGGAAAGTATTCGAGATACTACAGCAGGCCAAATTTATGTTAAGCCCTAAGAAATACAGATTTTTCCGAAAGGAGTTTGCTTACATCGGACACGTTACATCAGCAGAAGGCGTTAAACCGATCCAGAGAAAATTTAGACAGTAGTTGATTGGAATCGTTCAGAGAAAGTAAACAATCTCCTAAGTTTCCGTGGACTGCGCACCTATTATCATGATTTTGTAAATAATATCTCCACAATAGCAAGACCTCTACATAAATTAACTGAAGCTAAATCATACTTTAAATGGACAGAGGAATGTGAAAAATCTTTCAATAACATAAAGCAGGCTTTAACATCTTCTCTTGTTTTGACCTACCCTCGGACTGACAAAGATTTCATATTAGATACGGATACTAGTAATGAAGGAATAGGAGCCGTGCTATACCAAAATATTGGAAACGTAGAACGAGTCATAGCTTACTTCAGCAAGAGTTTGGGTAAGCCAGAAATAAATTATTGTGTCACACGTAAAGAATTACTAGCCATTGCTAAATCTATAAAACATTTCTATCACTACATCTATGGACGGAAATTTCTTCTCTGGACTGATCATGCCTCCTTAAGATGGCTTTTGAATTTTAAGGAACCTGAAGACCAGATAGCTCGCTGGATACAAAGACTTCAGGAGTATGATTTCGAAATCTACCATCGCAAAGAGACCTCACACGGAAATGCAGACGCCCTCGCTCGAAGATCCTGTAAAGAGAGCTGTAAACTTTGTACGAATACCGAGAAAAAGTTCAGAATGATAGCAGATATTTACGTGAAAGTTTTAACAACGACAACTGTGGATCCCTGGTGTTTAAATGAGATCCAAAAGGCTCAGCTGGGGGATCCTGCTATTAAGCCAATTTTGGAGAAGGAACTAAATTTGGCGGATCTACTATCTTGGCAAGAAATCGCTACGGAAAGTCCTGCAACAAAACGATACTGGGCTCTTTGGGACTCCTTACATCTGAAGGACGGTGTTATGAATCGTAAGTGGGAGAATGATAATGGATAGGCAACAAATACTCCTAAAGAGTAGAATTCAGGAAGTTCTGCGAGAGACTCGTGACATCGCAAGTGGAGGTTATTTTGGAGTCACGAAAACTTTAAGCAAAACACGAGAGCGGTTTTATTGGGATCGACTTCGTGCCGACGTTGAGAGTTGGTGTAGAGAATGTCATTCTTGTGGGGCCCGAAAAAGACCTAAAACAAAAGCTAAAGGTCGTTTGCAGCTATAATGTGGGTGCACCATTATAAAGAATGTATTAATCGACTATTTTACCAAATGGCCTGAAGCAATTTCCATTCCAGATCAGGAAGTCTCGAGTGTAGCTGAAGAACTCGTTCGAAGCTTTATTTCATATTATGGCGTGCCTATGATATTAAATTCGGATCAAGGTACAATTTTACTTCCGCGCTCTTTACTGAGCTTTGCAAGCTTTTGTAAATTCTTAATTCTCGAACGACAGCATTACATCCTGAGTCCGATGGCATGGTCTAGAGGTTTATTCGAACGATATTAAATCATCTGTCTTTAGTTGTTTTGAAGAATCAGACTGATTGGGATTCACATTTGCCACTTCTTCCCATGGCCTATAGGAGCGCGGAACATGAAATGACCGGACTGACTCCAGCAAAAATCATTTTTGGTCGAACGCTGCGATTGCCCTGTGATATAATATTTGGACGACCAAGTGAGACGCCTTCCTCGCCGAATGAATACATGAAAAATTTAGAGACACGCTTGGAAAACGTGCATGCGTTTGCCAGGGAGCGAATTAAACTGGCCAGCGAACGAATGAAAACTCGTTACGACTCCAGAGCAACAGACCACCATTTTAAAGAAGATGATCTAGTCTGATGCATAACCCGAAGCGACGGAGAGGTGCGAGTCCGAACAGAACTGGGAAGGACCTTATACTCAAGTTTTATTGTAAGAAATGAAACCTTAAATGCTTCTCCTAAATTAGTGAAAAAAACGAAATAAAAATTAAAAATTCCATGGATTCAATTCGAATTTCCAAAAAGTCAAATATATAAGAAAATCTAAATATATGAAATCCTTTGAAAAATTCACAGAATTCTGCCCAAATCACTGATAATAAAAATCCAGTTTGCGAATAATGAGGAACAAATCCGCTGAGTTACATTTAACGAAAAATTTAATTGTGAGTTTTTAGAACTAATTTGCTTGACATTCCAGCCATAATCAGTCCTAGAAAGTAGAGAAGTCAGGAAAATATAAATTAAGGGAAAAGAAAGAAGGCATTCCCGTTTCTTCCATTAAAATGATAATAGGTGCATTAAAAAGCGCGCCTGATTAGAATGATTATTTCCGGATAAAAATAGAACTTCATACCTATCCTGTATAATGAAAAGAAAACCAGCTGACTCTATAATTCTTCTGTCGATCAATTATTTTCTTGCTAATTAAAGCTCTGATGAAATTTTGAATTTTTATTAGGAGCAGGGCACACTCCTCTCACTAAATGGAGGGATTCATAAGTTCGCAGATTATTATTGTTATTTTTAAATAAACATATGTTGAAGAAATTACGATAAGAAAAATTATGTGTTTTGTTCAGTTAGCTACTGTATAACACACGCAAACGCTCAGAGAACTTTTTTGGCAAAAGATATAAACTCCTTCACGGTATAGTGAAAATAAAACATTCGTGGTTAATCATATAGTTAAAAAATGCAACGGGTTTATATATATATATATATATTTATTTTCAAATCCGAAGAATCTTTTCATTGTATTCAGGTACTGAGAGCATTTGTCTGGACTTCCAAAACAGTAAAGCATTTTGTTTGGCATTTAAAAATATTTTTCATTGAAACACGAAATTGAATGCATGCTTTTAATACTGATGAGATATAACCTAAAAGCTGTATGAATGCTTGCAGAGTCATTTTACAAGCATACAACACGACCCTTTTATTAAACGAGTTTTGTATTCCTATTTATAGTAATATTAGCTCAATGGAAAGTAAGTTTTTCGTAAGGATTTATTAATTATCTCTTATTCGGCGAGATATAATTTCTATAAATGGAAATGAAAAAGAAACAAAAGAAATAAATCCACAAATCCATTTTTCTGCATTTCCGAAATTACTTCCAATATTTAAGAAGTATCTTGAGATTTTGTTCAGAAAAAATTATTTTCATTAAATCTTTTTAGAAAAATATCGAAGCTTTCCTTGGATGACAGCATTAAAAAATATGAAGTAGTATTGGTTCTTTTTTTAATGTCTCTAAGTTTTGATTGAAAATGTGTCTCTCAATCCCTTTCTGGGTATATGGTTCTTTCTATGCGTTTTGAAGTATTTTTCCAGTTCAATAAATTTTCCTTTACTGAAAGCAATGCGTCCATCGTAACTGTTGGTCATATTTGTGATATTAAGGAAAATTTTGTTTCATAAAACTTCTGGGTCTAGTTTTTATATTATAAACCATATTTACACTATTATTATTTCAATAAATTCTGCCGTGTTTTATTCAAAATTTTAATGATTCACTATGTATTTTCTTATGTAATAATTTTTTTAGGAATTTGCAGTTTTTATAAAATTAGATACGAGAAAAAAGAGCAAAGAATGTTTCTGTCATAAATGTCATAAAATCTGAATAAAATTTTAACAACCTTCAAAATTTTAAAATTTTGTATGCAGAATAGTTTCTTTTATAATATGTAACGGACAATATGCAATAGTCAAATATCAATTCAAACAATATTTTAAACTGTTTTAAACCTCTTTTTAAAATTCAAAAAATTAATCTAGATTTTTAAAAAAATTTAGTCAGAAACAGTAAATGTGGAAATTTATCAGCCTCAATATTACTCAAAGAGAAGAAACTGCAAAATAATTTCACATAGCCTTAATTAGGGCATAAATTTCACCCAAATACCAAACTTCCTCTGTTTCACTCTTTATATAGTATAAAAATGATAATCTGAAACTTCAAATTTCTGTTTCCAACAGTTTACAATTACAAGTCATGACGCTATCAATGAATAATATATTAAATACATCTTTCAGTTTCAGCTATTTTCACGGTTGGAAAGAAAATATTTAAATATAAAAAAAAAATTGACAAATGATTTTGTTTCAATGAAATGTGTATATTTCGTTTCTAAATTATTTTCATTTCTCTCACACTCTTAAAGAAATTAAATAGTACTACAAAAACCAATCGTTAAAATGTATAATTTATTAACAACAAAAGTCAATTAAATTCACAAATAATTGCTTCTCAATAAATGTAGAAGAATCAATGATTTAAAATAATGATGTGAGTGTGAAAATATTATAATGGTAGATGGAGTTTTAAAACTTTACCAAGATTTATAAAATAATTAAAACACAAAATTGTTAAAGAAACGCTTGAGAATTTTTTAAAAAAGCTTTAAAATAATCAGGGTATATTCATTTCAGAAAACAATTTAAAATCGTTTAATAAACAATTAAACACCATGGAAACGTAAAATAAATTTTTGATTATTTAAAATAACATTTTCCTAAGTTTAACTTTCAAGAAATAACTCTTTAACAATTGAAATATTGCTTAATTTTGTTTTAAAAATCACAGCATAAAAAAAAATAACCCTTACCAGTTTTTCAAACATTATGATGAAAGGATTAGTGCACTACTTCAGTTAGATTGAAGACTTTTGCACCCAACAAATAAAGTTTTTCGAACAATGGCACATTTTGATTGTAAGCTGGAGATCCTTTACACATGACGTATTCACAACTGCCATTCTCCAGAGAATTAAACAATGGCTTTAATCCGAACTTTTCTAGTACCTCATCATGACCAGAGTTTTCGAATTTCTTCATAATCTTCTTGATTGACCACGAGCCATCCGAATGACTCTCTGACTGGGATTTAGCAAATCGGCAGATAAATTCTTGCAAACACTTTGGATCTTCCAGGGCTTTCACTCCAAAATTGTTGATGACATCCAGTACTTTCTCTACTTGCTGAGCCATGTCTCCATCCGTGCTTCGAGCAAATCTAGTCACTATGGTTGTGGCAACAATGGGCAACATGTTTCCACTTAATATATTCATCAAGTAAGGAAATGCTATTTCAATGATGAATGCTAGAGGAATAGCAGCAGCAGAAATAATGAATAGAGGATTCAAGAAAGCTTTTTTGAAAATTGATAAAAATGTCGGCCTATCGATACTTCCAGTTTCAGTCTGACTCGATCCAGATAGAATTTTGGAATTTGATTCTTTAGAGGATTCTTCATCAGGTACAAGTACATTGTTTTTGTCATTTTCATGACCACTAACTTCTTGAAAATGGTAGTTAAGTTTAGCTTCTCTTTCCTGAGGTATGTAAAATCCTCCAGGGCTGTAAGAATACTTGTCATCAACTGTTCTGTCTGGAACAAAGTCGTCTAGTTCCGAAAGAATCGCGTATTTAAGCGAGTCACCGGAGTTCAATGAAGATGTGACACCATTTGAAGAGCCTTGGATGTTATCTGTCTTGTGAACTTTCCTATCCTCGTGATTGATTAAGTATCTAGGAAGACCATTTCTTTGACGAATTTTCAGTGATTGATTTATACCTTCTGCAAAAGAAGTTGATAAAACCAAGTAAAAGGTTAGAAAAGTAATCTTATTATTTATCAATGAAGTCATTTTGAAGGCAACTGTTAGAACGCCTAACTGTTAAATCTTTTACTGCTGTGATGAAGAGGGAAGTTAACTGTTTGATGAATACCGTAGTTTATCTAGTCTTTTATACTTCTTTGAAAAGGGAAACACCCTAACTATATCACTGCAAAAGACTGTCAGCTACGTGAACAAAAAATATTTCTGTGTATCAAAGAATGTAAAGATTTTAAACATTCTGTTTCTTCTTCCTTTGATGCTGAATAATTAACTGTGTCATGAACAAGGCGTTTGAAATGTGATGGCATCCAGTCCCTGAAAATATCTCAATTTCATGCTTTACTTAGGTGTATATAAAAGTATGCTGCGCGCTGTAAGTACTATATAAACGCTTTGTTAGGTTCTGCATAAAAGTAGTAATTTTCCCATTATAAACACTCTTTACAAATTAAGGTAAGCAATTTTTGAGATAGGGCAAACATACTATTTGCATTATGAAATGATTTTTATTATAGCTAAGAAATATCATTATTTATGCTGTATGTCTTGGGACGGCTTTTCTCATCCACTTAAGTTTCGTACGGCGACTATGTAGTTATACCACAAGGGACCTACTCCAAAAATTCATTTTAAAATATCGCTGTTTTCATAAAAATTATACATAAAATTAATGCTATATTAAAGAATGCTTGCATTATATGCTCGTTTAGACGCATCGCAGATGGTTAAATTTTGCGTTGAAAAATACTGGCACTAACGAAGTTTTAATGATCAGCTCTGAAAAGACTATTATGTCCAGCTCTGAAAACACGTGAGAGCTTTTTTTGGTCGGCAATCGGAAGTTTGGACCCTATTAGAACAATGTATTTTACGATATCTCCACGATGTTGCTACGATATTCTGAATACCGCATAACATCGAAAACACACAGTATGAATATTGTAGAGCATCTTGTGCTAATAGCGAACCGTGGTCAGATGGACGAAGACAATGCCTAATCCGGCATCTCCTGTTCTTCGATGTCAGATTTAACATGAAGTAGAGCCACACACACGCTACAAATCATCGTGTATTTAACGTGGAACCCTATGGTTCTGAATAGAGGACATTTATACTGCTCGCCATATGTAGGCAATTTTTTTCACTCAAGAGTTTAGTTTAAATTTATTAACATATATATATGCATTTCTTCAGTAAGAATTAGATATTTGCAAATCAATTGTAGTAAATACAATTTGATAATAGTAAGGGCTAGACATAGAAAATTTAATTGAGAAAAGACAAAATTTAAACTAAAAAGATTCTGTGATATATAATTACCAGTATAATTTTATCCAACACAATGTCCATTACTGCTGATACATTTATATTATTCTAGCATCTTGCTTGCCACCTGGTTTATTTAAATTTTCATACAGTTACTTCCTGTAATTCTTACAAACATATCTATATTGTTCTACTACCTCGTTTATTTGAATTTATTTTATGTCCAGAAACTCTCTTAACTATATTCAACACCTTGCAGAAATTCAAGTCTAAAATTTTCACTCAAACTGGAGGCAAAAGTTTCTTAAGCTCAGCGGATATAACATATATTTTCGTTGAAATATTTCCCCAGACAATGTGATGTAATAAACTAATTCATCATCTTACACTGCTTAATACTTCCCGAAGCAACCAAGCATTATAGAAAATCAGGGTAAACGTCTCTTGCGTGGATGCATTTTTAAAAGCTATTTCTAAAAGTAAATATCACGGAGCTTGCACTGCACACGCCTCTACATGTAGCTTCCCAGGTTGCCAAACGTGTGAAATATTGATTCTCTGACACTGGTGGTGAAGATTTATTCTTCACGATTGACTGATTTTGTTGTCAATATTAAATGGTGAAGACATTTGGCTTGAATTTAAATATTCGATGTTGATGCTTTCTATTATTTATGGAAATTAAGAAGAATTAAACGATGATTTCGATCAAATAATTTCTTTGATTCAAATAATTTTTGGAATTATGAATGTTATCATTTAATGGGACTTTTTTTCTGACAGAATACATAATATTTAATCATAAGATTTATCATCATTGTATAAGAACTTAAATGAGTATTCCAGCTTCTTTTAGCGTACGGTTTCAGCATCTAAGAAGAAGATTCATATAATTACTTAGATTAAGCATAAAAACAAAATAAATTAAATAATGCTTATTAATAATAAAATAAATCAGATAATACTAAATAAATTAGATAGTACTAGCTATGAAATGAGATATATTTTAAAATTTTGATTATCCTAAAAATGGCAAGTTTTGTATTTTTTTAATTGTTTAAAATATTAGTTATTCGCATTGAAATTTGAAAAAAAAAATCAAATATTTCGGCTGTAGCAATATTTTTGCGAAAATATTTCAATATTTACTTTTTTCTGTTTTTCAACAGCCTAGAGTGTCTGCTTCAGCTCAATATATTAAAATGCGCATATTTCCAGAACCAAATTTTTAAATACAGCATATTCTCCGTAAAACTGAATTACAGACGATCACTTTTTTTAAAAATTTTTTAAATCAAATAAAACAACCAGGCATTCGTTAGGAAATCAGAATCATCACGCATTTTTTGAATCTGTACTGTACAGAAATGTCTTTGCTTTTGTCATGTAACTTTCGCTTTCACACGCACATATTTATACAGATAATTGTCGGAAAATAATTTATAGCATGCCGACACCTGTTTAAAAAATTTCATTTTTTTTATTTGAAATTTTGCATAGTTGTGTCTAATGGACGTCGCAATGCAATAAATGTACCAAATTAAAGATAATTTGAAACCTTAAACAGATTTTAAGATGTTATTAATTTTTTTTTTTTTTTTTTGAAATAAAAAACTGCGTCTCTCTGTTTCAATTTGAAAATTCTGCACGATTTTGCATATTATTAATTAATTTTGGCTGAAAGATATGAAAACATGACCAACGGAAATCATATAGAACAATATCTCTCATTTGTATCTGTCACATGACATCAGCGAATATGAACATATATGTTCTAGAAACATGCATTAATCTATCCGGAAGAACCTCTTATCCGTCATCGGCGAGTTGCAAGATTGGCGGAAAAAGATATTCTACAGTACAAGCATCTATCTACACCATAGTACCTACTACTGAATGATATCGTTTAAACCCGATGGATAAAAAGTAACATAACGAATAAAGTAAAGTATCAGATGGCATAAACTAGTCTTTTGTTTCCTGAAGCAGAGGCTGACCCACCAGACCCCACAGCCCACATTTCTCCAAATAAAGAAGATATCATAGTAACTACATGCTTGTTCTTAAGCACTTATTTTAATAATTTTCTTTGCTATCTAATAAGAAGCTCTCTTCTGTTTTGGAAATGGGAAGTCACATTCATTTATCTCAGAACGATATAATACTTGAGATGTTTACAGATTCTATGCCATTTTTGTGTAAAAATTTAAAGCAAATTAATGATTAAATTTTAGTTTTTAGACTAAAGATGCGATTATTCGATGCACGAGTATTCTCGGGCTTTTAAGTTAAGCGGTTAATATTAACACGTTAAGTGCCACGACTGACGTCTGAAATTCGAACCATCTAACTAATTAGATAACTCCTTCGCTGCTATCTCTTAACCACAGTAGAGGAGGTGTCATCTAATTAGATAGTAGACATGAGTTGTATGTGATCCTCGTGGGAATCGTATTTGATTCACATGCTGATTAACGTGTTAAAAATGAGTAAAATTTTTGTACCTATACGAAATTATGAAAAACGATTACTGTTTAATGTTGAGATAATAGGGAAAAAATATAGTACACATTACCAAAATTTAATGATTTTCTTCCTCTGATAAACCTATCGAGGAATTAGTTTGATATTTTTCATATTAGTAAAACCCAAATAGGTTTTCTTTATTTTCTGTGACATCAAAATATTTTTCCTAAAATGATCTTCCCAAAACAAATCTATTCTCTTTGTTACCTTAGCTACACAAAAGACGGAAAGGATAAAACCCCCTAACTGTGGTCTTTGGTCGTCAAGAAGTGTTACGACTGGAAATCAGACCAACATCAATCATGTAGTCAGGATGCTGTCATTCTTCGATCTATTCAGTCATTATACCTTTCAGGAAAGAGAAATAAGTTTCCTTTCGAAAGTGATCTTTCTTATTTTTTCAACACGCTTACAACATGCCAGTCACATGAAATGTCTTGGTTTTTAAAAGCTGTTATTTCACTTGACTTGTTTCATGTTTGTAGAGATGGATTTTTGTAATCGATCGTAATAGCAGTTAATAGAAAGATTCAATTAAAATTTAATTCAGTACGATTGATAACAACTGGTTGTCAATATGAGAAATAAATTGATTTCAAGTGTGCAATAATGAATTAACTTAAAGAATAGAAAACAGAAAATAATTAAAACAAAATAATAGTACTTTTTAACACATTAATAAAAGTCTATTTTCAAATTGTTTTTATCAATTTTATTAATGATGAGTTCAAAATTATCTTTTAATCCTTTGCTTCTTATACTCATCTTGTTTTTTAAAAACTTTAAATTACTGTAAATTAAGTATACATTTTTTTCAGAAAATACAGTCAATTTCTCTTCTTATAATATAATTACCTTATATACCCGGCGTTACTTTTGGTAAATATATTTTCAAGTCAAAGAATTTATAACACTTTAAACTTAATGAAACAGTTTTTCGCTGAAACGTCTTTCGTTGATTTTGGTTTGCCCTCTCCTGTGTCTCTGACCCCTGGTTCAGCAGCTAAAATACTGTCTTCCTTTTGTCTCCGTACTTTGGACCACTTCGCAAGAGTTTGGCAACCCTTCAAATTCCATTTTCCTCTCCATATCATTGCTACGGTGACAACAGAAATTACTTTTTATCATGTCTTTTATTACCGTGTCTTCGAAGTAATTTTTTTTCTTTTTTGTATTTGTATGCCTGACCGAAAGCATCACTCCTTATTTTTCTCCCTAGGTTCTCTACCTCCAGTCGCAACAGGACTCGGTTACCCTCGAATGACCTTACATACTGACATTGACGAATCAAAGGGTAAGGGGTCATAATGTGATTTTTTCGAAACCCCCTCTCATAATTAGTGGCTTAGCTTGTGTAAACGGCATCCAGCGAATGATACTTTTCGACTCCTTATTGTATTTGACTTTAAAAAGTGGCATAAGCGCATTAACATTTTGTCAACGTGGCCAGTGCCGCTCAGGGAATATGATTTTTTTTTAAATCCCAGTCGCCATATCCTTAGCAAGCGTCAATGGCCCACGGGGACATGGCATTATTTATACTCCTCCTAATCATATTTTGTTTTAAAAAATGGCATAGTTGCAGTAATATTTTTACTATAATGGGGCTCTAAAACTGGCGTCCAGGGCATCGATACACCCATTGACCCCCGGTCGCTACGCCACTGCAATCTGATAAGGAACATTAAAACATTTATGAAATTTAAACGAATTATCGCATAGTAATTAAGCTAATTGATATTTAAGTGCATATTAAAAGTTACGAAATAAAACCTCTCTTGCACTCAATTCCCAAAAAAAGCAATATTTTCTTATCATAACTTTAACAGTGGTAAAAGCACGTGAATAAAAGATTTGATGAAACAATAAATTGGTTTGAATTTAATTTATAACAATAGAAAGCATTGTTATAAATTGAGTTTAAAATGAATTTTCAAATATTTATTAAAATTGGAGAAAACATTGTACGCGACATTTAAAGTTGTATAGTTAAAAATATTATTTTTTGTTCATTAAGATGGTGTACAAATAATTTCTTTCTATAAGTATTTTAGAAGTTTTTGGCGAAAAACGTCTAAAAGTAGCTCAATTTTCGATATTTAATTAAATATTTCAAGAATTAATTTGTTCTGAAATTTGAAAATGGCACATTTGACCTAGAAATCTACCTCATGTCATGTGCAAACTTCCTGTCTCTACCGTTCACCGTTTAGGAGCAGTTCTTATGACTGAAAGACATGTTTATTTTCTACTTTATATTATAATTATGAGCTATAAAGAACATTTAATCTTTAATTATTACTTTAAATGCGGCATTTCATTTTGCGTCCGATTTTATGTAAATACTTATCTACTAAATTAAAATGTTTCCTGCATTTTGAAAGTAAAAAGATACGAATGGTATTTAGCTATAATAACAACTATAAATTATATGTCTGATTTAGAAATAAAAGGCACCAATACATGATTCAACAATTTATTCCATGAAGAAAATTATAAATATGTATTGTGTCTTACTGATTATTCATCTTACATTTTATTACAATATATGTTTAAATTGATGCATGATTTATTATATTCGAATATTAAAACTTGTATTACAAAATGCACATGTGTATTTTGATGTATTTCTACACAAAAGGTTTCAACAAATGTTTAGTGATATTATGATATAAATAATAAAACAATCAAAACAGTGCATTCTCGTTTAAGATGTTTCCAAACTAAAGTATTTTGTCTTTGATGTTTGATATCTAATATATCGTCTTTGTGGGACTATCTTAAATCCCTTGTATGTCAGAATCGAAAAACATCCTGATATATCATATTGATAATCTAAAGCAGTGATACCATACATAAATCCAATAGACAAATTCAGCAAATAAAACAATCAGAAAAATTTATTTATATACATTTTAAGAGTTTAAAGCTGTGATATTTGGTACTACACAGTATATGCTATTTTATCTGTTTTGTAGAGATAAGAAGTTCGGTGCATGGAAAATAAACAATAAGTTTCTTCAGCAATGCATTTGAAATAGACATTTTAACAATAACGTAATTTAAAGTCCCTTAGAGAAGTAATAAAATGTCTACTGGAAAACTGGAGATCATTTCCTTCTGCATTCTCTGATATGGTTATAGAGTAAGTAAGATAGAAAAAGAAAGTATAAAATGGAATCAGGATGTCTGGGTCTGAAGACCGCAGGGACAGACCCTAGACGTAACAATGAAAAACCGTATCATACGATTGAAATATTTACTGTTCATAGAATTTATTCCTACGTTTTAAACTTAGCATTTAGCTTAAATGCAGCTCTAAAAATATTTTTAAAGCAGCAAACCGACATGCATTTTTACTTACGTTCAAGGAATATAAACGTGGAATTTCCATGGTTTAGCATAAATTGTCGACAGGATGGAATCTCCTCGTGAAGCGTTCTTTGGAATTTTATTTAGCTGTTTAAAAGTTCTCCTTGCATGATTTGGGATGGGTTTAGTGAAGGCGTTTAGCAATTGAAACTTTACATTCTGGCTTCTCATTTCTTAAATTTCTTTGGATAAGTGAAAGTGTTTTACTAAGTGCACACAATTAGTAAAATCCTTTGCTGGTAGATTATGAAGTGCACAGTAGACTCTTTGGGATACATTTGAAAGAGCGTGAAGTATTCTACTGAATTTTTGTAAAATATTTCAAGAAACGCATATAGAAGTCTCCAAAAAATTAAGCCATAAGTAATACTATTTAAGCTATATAAATTTCGTTGCATGATGCTTACATTTTCTCAAGAAGATTATTTTAAAAACTCCCTTATTTCGGTAATTATGAACTTGAGAAAGCATTTATGAAAACTGGAACGCTAACGTTTTGTGATAATACTTTCAACTACATTCTTATAATTAAATTTGCTTTCAATTTCTCTTCTCTGTTTTGCATACCAAGAAAACTATTTGAATAACGTGACGATAGTCGTTCCTGATTACTTGGCTACCTAAAGGCAGCATTTATGAACTGAAAAATGAAAACATTTTTACAAACTACTTACAAGATTGTTGCTTCACTTTTCTCAGTTCATCCAACACCTTAATTACGTCCAGATATTGACTCTAAGAGTTTTTTTGGTACTTGTCGAAAAGAAGGGACGCCAAATATCCATATGTTAGTTCTGGAAAATTACGCGGCGATGGATTGTCATCTGAGAGGAATCGTTCTATGGTACTCCAGAAATGATTGATTGATTAAGGTTCGAGGAATTTGGCAAAGAAGTCTAAATCAAAATCAGTGTCATTTTGCTGAAATCCTGTGTACAGAATCTTGGCTATGTGGTAGTTGCTATCTTGCTGGAACAGACGTCCATCGCCGGTAGGGTGAACGCAGGAAATGAACTAATGTGACTCATCCCGAATGACAATGACTTTCAGGTAATCCACGGCATTCATTGTGGTGTCTACGACAACCAAAGTTCTTAAAGCCCACCATTTAAAATCCCTGACAAGATACTATATGATACACCACCAAACCCCGTTGTGCCTGGTCCCTTAGTCAACCGACCAGTTCTGATTCTGCCATCGATATTATTCAACGAAAGTCAGATTTCATCAAACCTGGTAATAGTTTACCACTGTACAGAGGTCCATAGACGATGGTCAATTGCCCACTTCAGGACAAAATTAAGAAGTCGAGAGAACTCTTGTGGTTCGGCGACTATGGAGTCTCACAACTAACAGCTTTCCTGAACTGTGTTCTCACAAACATTTCTGTTTTGCCGTGAATAAAATCTGTGGCCAATCGAGCGATGGAAAGGCAATTAATACGCTTTATCAAATGTGACAGCCCATGCCTCCCACTGTCTATGATAAAGTGCAGTCAGCTATCGCCATGGCGCATACAGCTCGTTTTACGATGATTTATTCTTTTTCTATAGATAATAATTACCTTAGTAAGAGAACAGTCGACCACCTACGTCATTTCCGAAATGCTAGTTCCAAGTCGTCGGACCCTGATGATTTATACTCTACGCTGTCGAACTCATTTAAATCTCTGCCTTTACCCATGAACGGTAACATATTCCAATTGTTAGTTGCGACACTCAAATTTTAAAATTTATAACTCCTATATAAAAGCTTTACTTCTCGATTCCTGAGTGAAAAATGCTTCATCCTCAGTTATTAGAGTTAGTTAGATAATAAGGGAAGAAAATACAACGTGTTTATAGATCCCCAGCTGCTTTTAAATTTAAGCTTTCTTTTGTTGAAATGGGAAAAAGGAAATTTTAATAGTAGAATTTTTGAATAATACTGGAAAAGAGCACTATAAGAGGGTGAAACCCAAACTTTTTTTCCTTCTATTTATGATTCTTAATCAGTCATGTCTTGCCATTTCAAAGCTTAACCCACTATATTACTGGTGGGCTAAATTAAAACCGAAAGCCTTGTTCATTTCACTACGTACACAGGTGTCCAAAAATTAAGCAACATTCGTAACATGGAAAACATTTAGAATTAATATGGATACAATGGTTCGCATCGAAACGCAATTTATAATGTGTAGAGTCAGGCGGGGAAATTGGGAACAAGTAGTAATTGGGGACAGTGACTATAGAGCACATTGGTGAGGTCGTAGCGAAATGAAAAGCATGTGCTTTGTTTAAAACACTCTAGAGTAAGAAGACAAGCTCTTTTCTACTTTTCTCAATGTTATTTGGTAACGTTTGTTACCTTTAATTGCAACCGTGCTAGAAAAGTGAAATCAAAATTTCGCAAGTTTCATATTTCGTTCTCTATGCCGGTTATCTGCAAGCTAAGTTTCTGAGTTATGTATTTCTCAGATCTCTAGGTTATAACGATTATGAGGAAACTTCAGTTTTCGTTTTTTTTATTTCACCTAGAGGAACAGGTTAATGTTCTTAATTACTTCTAAAAATTTTAATGGGATTTATTGGGATTAGGCTTCGAATGTTATTTAAACCTGTATTTTTATGAATTGGGAATAATTTATTATTTCAAGGTAGCAATTTTAAATCTAGAAACGCGGTTGCTTTCTGTTGCATCAATAAATCTCACTGTTTTATGTTAAATTAACAACTGACATTTTAAAGCATTTTACCATATGATCTACATATATATTACTTTTTACTTATGAAAGTTGTTTGTTAATAATCATATGAAGCCGTTTGACCTCAAGTATGGGAAAAAATAAGAAGCTGATGACGAAAAAGAAGTAAACGTGATACTGATGAAGGAATCTCAAAATCAAGATTTCGGCTCTTCTTAACAAGAAACATAGGCTGCGGAAATTGAGAAAGTATTGAAAAATCAAACATGGCTGATTTTTCAGCAAATATGTTTGTTTTCATGAGTATCGTCGGAGATGCTAGAGTGACGGCATTTTTTTCGTACTTCTGCTGGATCAAAGAAGTTGACGGTGGTGAATAAGATATGACAAGTTTGAGAGCCACCAATTTAGCCAAATAAAAATTTTTTTCGGTGGTGAATATCTAGTTTGCCATTTCTGAGAGTCAATTAAAAACTACAAGTATACTCCCAGATCGTATCTTTGAAGTAGATTGTAATAAGGAATTATTCGGTTTTCAAGTAATGTAAACGTTATATAAAAATTAGTAGAATAGTGAATAGAACGTTCGATTTCAAGTGAAAATATACTTTATTGGATTATTTTTTCTACTAATTTTTGTGTGTGTGTGTGTGTGATTTTTAAGTCTTACCTATTTTCTTCTAGTGTGTCATAAAATGCAGTTTGTATAAAGATTCATTTCCCAACTTTTCTCGGCAAAATGTGAATTAAAATGATTATAAATTACACCAAATTGAAAGTCGTAAATAGTTATAATAATTTATATGCGATATTCCATGAAATAGAAGATATTTTTATTGAAAAGCATTCAAAAAACAGTATTTTGTGATAATTAGGAAAAGGCAGTTAAACGTATTTTGAGACAATATACAGTAGTTTCTAATCATTTCAAATATGGTCTCTTCAAATCAATTCGTTATTGTGATCAGAAGCCGAAATACGTGTTTGGAATTACCTCGTAATCTCGGGGGTAATTGGGAACACTTCGGGGTAAAATAAGAACGCTCTTAAAAGAGAGGTCCCTTAATTAATAAATTATTTTTAAAGGAGGTATTGTTTAATGAGCCCTGCAGAATATGTTTATGCACTCACAAAAAATACAGGCCTCTTCTCCATCGCATATTACCCTTTTAAAGAGAAAAAAATGATAGATTCTGCAAAATTCGTTCCTAATTACCCTAACTGACCCTACTAATTTATAAATATACTTGAGTATTCAGGATATTCAATTTTCATAAAATTCAATGCGACTTTTCGAAGATTTAAATTTAAAAAACTTCAATTTGTGCATGAACCCTCATCATTTAGTTTCTCTTAGACTGCAACCAAAATTCACGTTTCTAAATGCCGATATCTTTCTGCATATTAACGGTATTGAACTGGAATTTTAAATAAATTGCCCTATATATCTGGCCTGAAGTTATGAAAGAAAAGTTACGCTACACTTCACACAAGCACAGTAAAAAATTATTTACTACAAATATTCATATTTCTTGTAATATTTAAAGTATTTAATTCAAATTTTAATACAATGCTTGTTTTACATATTTCCAAGTATTCTGTAAGTTTTGAACGATTTGGTTGACAACTCTGCATGTTATAAGCACAAAATATTCAGAAAAATGTTGGATTGTTTAAAAAGCCCTTTATATCTTTCCGAATATTAGTGTTATTTTTACAAAAATGCATGTAAATAGTATTCGCATCAAACAATACCATCGATGCAAGTTTCAACTCATTATCAGCTTTCTGTGGAATGGGGTGAGCCCAGAATTAGTTTCTTCTTCATCAATTTCTGGTCGGTCCCTAAATGCCCTCGTGACCGAATCTTCATTGTATAATGTGAGTTAGAGTCTATTCTTTAAATTGTCGAAGTTCAAGGGCATTTGGTCAAGCTTTTCCGGGGGAATTCTAAAAAATGTGAAAATTCGAAAGTGTTTGGATACTTTTGATCATATAGCGTATATTTATAATAAGCCAATTGCAATTCCCCACTTTTGCCCAAGTTCATTCTAAAACTACATATCATTCGTTTTACAAATTTGTGGAACAAGGAAAACGGTAATAATTTAATTTTAAGGAGACAATTTAATTATAATGTGAAAAAATACCTTTAACCAAGAATGAAACTAGAAAACAATTGTTTGCTTTCTTCAGAAAGTTAAAAAAATCTTATTAATTAATATTTCTTTAAATAAGGAAGATTCTTCTTTTCTACTGATACAAAGCAAAAGTAAGGAGTACCCAAGACATAAATCCATTGATCTTTTCTTATTTTTAAAGCCTTCGGAAAGAACGGGCAATTCCTTTCGCTTGACACCAGAGGAAATCGGGGAAGATCACCTGGTGATTTATCTTTCTGGAG
>BGPR01022106.1:0-25729 GCA_013235015.1 Araneus ventricosus | reverse complement strand
TAAAGAATATTGTTACGAATTCAGTATAAAATTAATTTTGAAAAAATGTAAAAATGAGAGAAACAAATTGTATGGAAATGAAATTTTTGTCACTGAAATGCAAATTTTATTTAAAATATAATAAGGTGTAAAAATAGTTTCGTGAGATAATGATTTCCAAAGATATAGCGGAAAAAAGCCTTGTTTAATTTTTAATTAACAGAAATTCTAAGTAACTTTTGGGCTTTGAAAAGTTAAGGTGAATTTTCTCTTGTCTTAAATAAAAAGTATGCAAAGTCTGGTTGGAATCAGTCCAGTGGTTTAGGAGGAGATGTGAAGCATTCATACAGGCACAATAACTTTTAAATTAAAATAATTATTAGATCATTACAAGGTTAATATTAAACAATTAACTAAATATTAAATTTGATTTAAGTAAATAGTTTATTTTAATAAATCAAACAATTAATTTTAATAGTTAATTTGATAATTAGTTAATTTGACAGATTAATTTAATTTCATATTTAAATAAACATGCCTGCACCAAGATTTGTTTAATAAAATTTAATATAAAATAGCCGAAAAAGATATATATATAAGAGTTCCCTTTATCCTTTTTTTATATTGAAAAATATCTCATTTAACTTAAAATTGTTTTGGGGTTTTCTGCCCGAGTATTTGCTTTTAACTGTCGATGGAGATTTAAATTTCCTGTTCAAAATGGCTGCATTGTTATCCTATGCTTTAAACACACGTATTAAATTTGGAACTCACAATGTTTAATAATTTTTATTCTCTTACGTGTTAAGAATTTAGTGACTATTTTCTTTGTAACCAGGGAGTTCTCTAAATGAGCGCATTCTTGTAATGTTTAAATGTTTCGTGCCACGTGATTTTATCATATGACAAAGTAATGTCCGCACAATTATATGATAACCTAGATTAAATAAACTAATCTAGAGTCGTTCTTCATTCGTGTCAAGTGTCAATTTCTTGCTACTGTTTCAGATAAGCTGGCTTAATGTTATCTAGGGGATATTTGCTCTGATATTATTTTATTTCTTTATGATTCCTACGTGTTGAATGATTATGTGTTGGGATATATAAAAAAAAATTTGACCAATTTACTGACCAATAAATCTAGCATAAGCTTTTGGAATGAAAATTGGAATGATAAAACTTTGATATAGTAAAAAATTAAATGTCATGAAATCAGAATCACAGCGTAAATATTGCAATGTGTAGAAACAATAAAGTCATTCGATATGTCTGTATTGATCAATATGTAATATTTCATTACTTTTGTAACATTAACGTAAAGGAATCTACCTTTGCCTTCAAGCTTGCCGTAAAGGGATTTTTTTCTTGGCATAGAAAGCAAATTTAGTACCAAAACTTCCCTTCAAGCGTCACTGTGATAAGCAACTACCCAGAAGAAATGCAAATTACACTGCAATTAATAAACCTGCAGTACCCAACAATTCAATTTACGATTACTTTAGTTTCATTAAAAGCAGTTTATCAGGGTCCGGTTCTTGCCCGAGGCTGTGTTATTTTTCACCTATCACTACTAGTCCATTATAGAGGCTGTCGCATTAGAGTGTGCAAATGCTTAAGCTTTTGCAGGTAGAGTACGTCTTCTGGAAAACATTTCGTCATCATCTTCTACATTCAAGATAAGATTAGAGATAAGATTATAAGAGATGAGGTTCAAGATAAAATCAAGATTTAAGATTCTACGGTACTATGACCTTCATAAAGGCATTGGAAAACTATCGGGAGCATGTTTGTACTTGTCAAAGTAACATCGACGAAGACTAGGTGATAAAGCAGAAAGGCTACTATGTTGTGCAACACGTGCCAGAATTTTTAGAATTTCTAGGGCAAGAATAAGGCGCAGTTTCAAATACAAACATATGAAAATTGATGAGGAAAAATTTGGGTATGTTACAGATGTCGCATCTAAATCTGAAGATGTATGTTGAAAACTCAAAGAGATAGCCTCAAATTCTATGTGAAGGTGACTCTAATTCAGATGTTTTTTCAATTCCTACTATTAGTTCTCACTCTCCCTATATTTATATATCTTATTCAAATTTTGCAATCGATTTTAAACTAATTTCCCGATGAGGTGGAGACTTGAAACTTTAAACATGGCTCAGAACTAGATGACAATGTAATATTCATTCGCTTTCTTGTCTGTCTGTTTGTCTGTCATTTCGTATTTTGCATGACGCATGCGCAGTACGTTTTTCATTATATCTCGAAAACTATTAACATTACAGACTTGGTTCTTGGGTATATGGATGGCCCATGGGATCATCGAAGCACCTCCAAATTTCAGCCATATCTTTGCGCATGCGCAGTACATTTTCCATTATATCTCGAATCACCTAAGTAGGAATTGACTTAAAAATTTTTTTTATATTACTTGTTTAATTAGAAATTGATAATTCCATAAATCTGGTAAAGAGAGGTTCTCAAAAGGAGATACTTATAAAGAGGGTCAGTACAAACAATGAAAGAAATCCACTATTGTTTTCTAGAGAAAGGAATTAGACTTCTTAGCTTAAACCCATAGAAAAATACTGTAAAATAAAAATCTGTTTTTTAATACAGGTGATTTTTATTTTAAAACTATGTCGGAAAAAGTGGGAGATGAACCATCGAACACTTACTGGAGACATCAATCAAGAAGGGAAAGAACCATTGTTAAAAAGATAAGATTTCTCCCTCCCGTTTACCGACCCTATTGAAAAAGGGGAAGGAAATAAGCATACGACTTTTCGGGCGCTCGGCCGTCGTCTGGAAATTTGCAGGACGGGCCTTCTTGGCCGTTACAGCCGTCAGAGGGTTAAAGACAATGATCAATGAGTGTTTTGAAGAATCAGGTCTTCAGAAAGATATCTTGCTGTTCTGAAATGGCAAGTTCAAGTATCGAATTTTTGAAAAATAAAATGCCATTTGGCATTTGATTTTTTTTTTTGTATTTCTCGATTGTTGTAAGGAGATATCCTGAATTTTTGGCTTCATTAAATGAAATTCTTCGCATTTAGAAAGGATTTGTATTGAACACAATGTTGTCTAAAAATACAAGATGAAAACTCTTTTGCATTCCCTAGTGCTAAACTACGTTACCAATTACAATTACCGGAGTCTTATAAAATAAAATGCGTATCGATTCACTAAAAGTATTCATAAATGAAAATGAAGCAGTGCCAGTAGAAATATTACATAGTGATAAAGAAATGCAGAAACAAAGCGCAAAAAAGTAAAAAATGGGAGAAATCATTGTAATTTTATTTTGTCTCAGCAAGCAATTAATCTTAACACCAATGTTAATATTTCGTTAAAACAGTTAATGATTTTTTTTATTTGATTATATACTCTCATAACACAAAACTGGAGATTTTAAACTGGGTTGTACGAAAAATCCTTCAACAGAAGATGGATGCAATTGAAAGCTACATATTCTATATAAATATAACAAAATCAGTAACTAAACATTCAATGCCTTCTCACTGCACATATATACAAACAGAGTTACAACTGAAGGTCTGCATTAATCTGCTTATTTTGATACGAGCATTATAAGTAGAGAATTATTGTAACATAAAATCTCAATTAAACATATTTACAGCCTGTAACATTCGCTACAGCTTAGTAACAGCCAAAGAGTCATAGAAAACTGTTACTCCTGAATTAATTCATCTTTTAATATATCTGGAAAAATGCAGAAATATAAAGCCTCTGAACGATTCAAATATGAACTAAAATGCGAGATCTTTCCATAGCCAAATGGTATTTGATTTGTGAACTACAGTTTGAACGAGCATACAATAACCTCGCCATTTTCCAACCACGCCTCTACATTTTCGTCATACACACTAATTGCGATCAATCAGGCTAGAATTCATCTCATCAGCCTTCATATAAAAAAAACTTTGAAGACAAAGCCGATACTAAACAAATTTAGAAATTATTTCTCGACGTAAAAGTTCTTTTTTGAAGCGGTCCAAAAGTCGTAAATGCTCAAGAGGCAAGATAATTGAAAAATTTTCCAACGTGGAAAGCATAACATCACTTTCGATCAAAGGAGGCACACATTTCTGAAATATTGACTGTAAGACGATCAAATTCAGTCCGGTCCTTATTCCTGACAATAAAACTGCCTCCATTAAGCTAACAAATATCTCTGCATCCTAAAATTGAAAACATAAGAAAAGCGCAGTTCGGGTCCGCGCCGTAGATTTTTCCTGGAAAAATCGGGATAAAATCATAAAACAAGTGTTTCGTAAACAATATGTAATTTAATTAACAATCTCTTTAATACAATATATATGCAGGGTAGTATAATGGTTACAAAATAGATAAATCACAAGTTTATCGCATGTAGCAAGGATCTATAGTAGCTCGTGATTTATCTATTCTGTAACCATTATACTACGCTGTGTAAATACTGTATTAAAGAGATTGATAATTAAATTACGTATTAATACGAAATACCTGTTTTATGATTTTATCACGACGTTTTCACGAACGATCGACTGCGCGGACTCGAACTGCGCCTTTCTTATGTTTATTTAGAGTAGCTTTTGATGACGTCATCTGTTAAGAGTATATAGAACTACATTTCGCGTATGCGCAGCAAAACATTATTTACTACAAATGCTCATATATCTCGTAATATTGAAATTTTTGGATTTAAATTTTAATACAATGTTTCTTTTATGAATTGCCAAGTATTCTGTAAGTTTCGTACAATTCGAAAGAAAACTCTGCAATGTTATAATAAAAAAAACATGCGGAGTTTGAAATTTTCAATTTAATACCGATTTTTACTTATACAAAAGTTCGACCGACTATCACTGTAACGAGCGGAAACACGTTTTCACGTCAATTAAAGGGAGACTTATTGTTTTTCCCTGTGCCTTTCAAATGTCAACTGCTTCAACTCTAATTTTCATTTACCAGCTCAGACACAGAAGTCCAAGCTTTAACTTAAACAGATTAAGCCTCTGTGTGGTTCGCTCTCCCTTGTAAAGCGTTTTGAAAAGCGAGTGATCGAAGACCCTTTATCTGTTTTAAAAGTGCGTCCACCTCCAAACAGATGTTCCAAAAGCACAGCGGATTCAGTCTCTCTCCCCTCTGAACCATAGACAATCAGCAACCCCCATGGAGGGACTAACCATAAAAATCCTTTCTATTCAGCTTGGAACCTATTCAAACTAGGTTTTACTGCTTTTGGAGATCCCACCTGTGGTGTGAGCAAATTAACACTTCATTTTTTCGAGATGGACAGTTGGGAACTTTCGTCAATAACACCAGAAGACGAAAATACACACCGTTAAGGCCAGACAAAAAATGAAGGCTGTATTACTTTTTTTTTTATGTTATGAATTTCTAAAAATGTGAACATCATTGAAGTTACATAAAAGTTGATGATTTTTAAATCTCTGTGACTTCAATTTTTTGCCATTTATTAATATTTGTATTTTAGTTATTGGCTGTACTTTATATTATTAGTTTTCTTTTCATAACAATGACTTCAATTTATTTTCCGTCTACACGCTAGCATACTATTATATGAATTTAAAATTAATTTACTAAATTTTAAAGATAAAAAACAAAGCCATTTATATATATATTACTAATTTCTGATGTCACAATAAAACTATTCATATTGCTTCTTGGTTTAGTACTCGGTAAAAGGTAGAAAATCTAGAGACGATCACAAATATAAACAGCGCTTAACTTGCTTAATCCGTTTTATATGCACATAAACACTTATTATATGGATAGTCGCATAATAATCTACATATATTCTAAAATAGCCTGCAATAATTAAAACATATGAAGGATTAGAAATATACCCTGAATAATTTTTTAAATTAAATAAAAATGCAAGCCTTTGTACTGAAACTTGTTATATATGCTTGTTAAGAGCACGAGTTTATAATTCTCAAAATAAAGATTACGTTTAGAAAACCAATGCACTAAATGTTAGAAGAAATAGCGTATACATATAACCTTTATTTAGCACGCAAGATATTATCTTTTATTACAAGAAACAGAAAATTAATTCACCTAGATTAACAAAATTTGAAACATTGATACTACAGTCCAGATCGTAGAGCATCCCGTGACGAATTTTTCAAAATTAAATTTAATTCTTTATTTATAATTTTTTTATCGAAAAGAAACGTATATTAGTGTTTTAGGGGCATTAGAGTTTTTTTAGCCGATAGAAAAGAAAATTGGACACGGATTTATGATTCGGGTTTGAAGATCACATAACGAATTTTATTTATCTAAGTGGTCGCGTTTAGGAGTTATCGTTTTCAGAAGCATGCGATTATACAGACCGACAGACAGTCAACACATTGTCGGATTTAGTCCAAAATTCAATACGAATCAACATTCTTGACGATAAAACTGTGTACCAAATTTTACCTTTCTAGTTTTGAGTTATCGTGTTCATATGAACACGGATATACAGACTTCCCGCGGACGGATTTCTTGCAAAAATTTATTGAAATCTACCAATTTTCTGTTAAGCCCATATAACAAATTTTCTCTTTCTAGCTTTAACCGTATCGTCTTTACAGATACACATACATAATTCCATAAGTCCAAAATTGTGTTTTTTGGACTAGGAGAGGTGTAAACAATCGGACTTTTTAAAATCAATTTTTCGAAAATGGGCTAGGTACAAAGCACAAAATTATTGAATTTTTTTATAGAGACAGTGTTTTGCAAACTTGGTTAAATCCAAAGAATAAGGAGGAAAATCTAACACCTATTCGAAATTAGTCAGGTGTCCTTTTACAATTTATAGATATTTTGGACGTTTTCGGTGTGCTATTCAAAAACATTTTTTGGCCTTTTCATACCAAATATAAAGGAATTTTTATAAGCATAAAAATGACACTATATTCTTTATAAAAATTTAAAAAATTAAATTATATATCTAATTCAAATATATCATACAACTTGGAAAATATATCTTTTGTTTACAGCTTTATTATTATTCATTAAAGTTCAGAGTGAAAATAAAAACGTGTAGATAAATCTGAATTTTATTTTTAAAAAAAATTATACTTTTCAAATTACAGCACACGCACACACATACAAGATATTGTGAGAAAATACATTATCTGGCATGTGACGGTAATATTTTGAAATAATCCAAAGCCTGAGACTGCTATTAATATTGGAAGAACTGTCTTTAAAGTTGTTATTAGTGGATCTGGGTGTATCAAAGGTTTGTAACATATATTAGTGGATTTCTTGTCTCAGAGCCTTAATTAAAATTTAACTTGCAGTTGGCATGGCATTTACCGAAAGCAATTCAATTTAGTTATATAGATTTAATCATTTATAGAAGAATGCTTAATAACACAGAAAAAATATTGTGCTTCAAGGAACTAATGCGTAAATACAGTATCCGTATAATATTTTCTGAGAAATATTTTTGTCTTCTTATATTTTAAGCAAGAAATAAACATTTTGATTGATTATTGAAATAAACGTAAGACAGTTGGGCTGCAGATATTATCAGTCTCATAATAAGATTATTAAAAGTCTGATAAGAACACACACCGAAACATCAAGTTTAGTCGATATTGTTCTCTAATATGTTCCTCTAAACTATATTTTCCCCTGCCTTTAACAAAAAGAAAATATTTTAAAATGTAAAATATAAAATTTTCTTCCACTTTCTTTAACATTTATTTCCATGTACGTTATTTTTTTTTAGTTCAAAGTGAGCTAAAAATAAATTTCCGAGTGATAAAGATTTAATAAAATAATTATTATTTTTCGGAATGAATTTTTTCATTGTAATTTTTATGAATTTAAAAGATAATCTTGTAAGTAGTGTTATAAAGAAATTACAAAACTGTTCTAGTTTTTTAAAAATTACACTTAAACCTGAAAACTAATTTTTTTAATAAAAATCAAATCTATATAATGAAATTATCATTGTAAAACTGAAATTTTCGATTTGATCTGAATGATAAAACAATAAAAATAATGTATCATTTTCATATACCTTAAAATTTACGCTATTTTTAGACAAAAATTTAATTTTATTCTATTTTTATAAAGGAAAAATGAGTAGATGGAGATTATTAATATGAAAGAAGTTTAAATTAAAAACATAAAACTAGTTGAATGAGGGTAAAATGTGTTGATTCAAGAACACTGTTCAACTATATATAAATAGCAGTTTTCTTAGCAACCCTCCGGCTTTCAATTTTTTTTTTATGCTTGAATGTGGTATTGAAACAAAATCTATTTTACTTAAACCACAATATCTATTTTACGTAACCATTCGAGATGGATCTTTAATACATTGAGACATTGAAAAAAAATCTTTTATCACATAAGTTGTATTAAAAGAATAGCACTTGAAACATAATACAGCATCAAACCAGGCTGATATTAAACCGAACTAATCCGGAATGCGATTCAAAATTCCGACACACACAATGCGAAAAAAAAAATCCTACACCGCAATTCTTCCTGAAAGATGACCTCAATGCAAATAGCATTCAAATTCCCCAACCACAGGGAAGTGTGGGGTCTCGGATCCTGTGACATCCCTAATTTGCAGTAAGTACATCCTTATCAGTCTTCATTGTGCTGACCATTGCCCTCCCCAGATAATCAATCAAGATGTCAAACCAAAAAAGGGGGAAGAAATTCGGAAAAATACGTCTCTCACCCTTTAGAGACAGTTCACAATGAACGTAAAATTCATTGCAGAGCGATTACGGCATGTTTCCGATCACACGTTGAAATGCGTGTTTTCCGCTTATGGGGTAGTCCAAGGTCAACGTAGAAATACGCGTGAAACGCTGAGAGGGTTAACTTGGGCGTTCAAGGAACACTCGAGTTGAACGATTTAAAAATAAAAAACGTTCGAGAGAAGAAAAAAAAAAGGATCCACCCCGCATTATTTTGCCGTCGTTCGTCGCATATTAAAACAGAAGGTACGGATTTTCAGGAAATTGCAATTGAATAGCAACACTTATAAATTTTATCAGTAATCGAAGCAGATGCCCATTTGATAAGCCTATGCAAAATTTAAGCACATTCGTACGAGTAGTTTTGAAGTTAGATTAAATTTTCTATTTTTGCTATAAAACGATGCAATTAATGAGGCACCATAAATTTCGAAAACATTATCTTTATTAAATATAATCGCTTCACCTCATTATTTTATAAAATTTTAAAATATAAATATCTATTTTTATATACAACTGAAAAATTATAAATTAAAGTGATGCACCATTTCACTCAAATCATTAATATACGAAAAATTAAATAATATCAATATCGACTTACAAAGAAAACCAAGAAAATAAATTACTAATAAATTAATATTATTATTTAAATTATTAAATATTGATTTATTTTGACTTTCAAACTTTTTTACTTTATTTCCTGGGGGTTTTGCTGTCGCTCGAATAATTCATAAATTTAAATACATTTGAGTTTTGTAAACTATGGTGGCCAAACAACATTATTAATAATGTAAATTAGCTTTCATCCGTGTATTATTATCATCATAACATTTTGTAATTTTTTTTAAATCTCGCAATTTTTGAGTATAATATGCTCGAAATTTACATATTTGCTTTCTTTAAAAGTGGATCATAATTCACTTTATTTATTATTTGACTTTCTGTAAAAAATCTGATTTCATCCGACCTTGAGCTTATACGATACCAAATCAGTTTATGAAAGAGATATAAATAATTGATCCTCTGCTAATTTGCATGATGCATTGACAAAATAATTTTGAATGGTTCATCGTTCGCCAATCTATAGTTCATAAATGTTTTATTAATTTTAATCGAAAATGCGGAAAAACTTCATATATTAAATTACATAATTTAAAAATTTCAAATTAATAACAATTTTTGAACAAATTAAAAACGATTTCAAACTACTTGGATTAATGAAGCTTACATAGATTCAAAATAATTTCAATATACTTGAAATGTTAAATTCAATCTTTGATTAATTGTAATCTACTTATCTTTTAAAGTTTGAAGACATTATTTATAATTTTTTTATTTATTTTTGCTATTAATTCCAAACGGAATTAGGTATTAAGTTTCTTGTCAAAACGCACTGGAAATAAACATTTTTACTTCTTCATTTTCATACTTTTGCTTCTCTGAAGAAAGAAAAATGGTCAAATAGTTATTTTTTATTAAACAAAATGATGGACCCCTAAGGGTGATGTTTAACAACGAAAATAGAAGATTTAATGTAACTACTCGAAAGAAAAACCTGAAATTTTGTATGAGCTTATAAAATAGCCTTTTGCATCGACTGCTGTTAAAATTATTAGTTTTGCTAATCAAAAATTTTTAATTATCAAATTTGATGAGAAATGTCATGCACTTTTTAAAATCAAAATTATAAGAGCAGAAAATGTAGAATACTTCACACTATTACAACAGTACATCAATAAATATATTATTTCTCAAGATATCAATATAAGTTCACAATTTTACTCAAAACTTTATCTGTTTATAATTTCGAAACGAATACAGCTAGAATGATGAAATTTGGTATCTGATCATAAAATTCGATACAGTTTTGAAGTCTATTGATAAAAATGTGTGTGAACATTGAAAATTCGAATTAGTGCAATTACAAATATGTAAACAACCCCTTATCAAATTTTAGACAATGACTCATTTAGCAGACGTTATTTCCTAAAAATTGGTAGCTTTTGTTTTAATACAGAAGAAAGGGTGAAGGAATAGTGCTGTCCGGTTCTATTTTTTTCTGTGACCGTACTAGGACAGCCATATCATCAGCAAACAAACAGTTCATAGTCCTGGCATTTCAAGGAAAATCGCGTTGAAGATACAATAGACTAGAGGACTTAGGGAGCTCCCCTATGGTGTGCCTACTTTCATTTTCCTTGGTCGAAGAGGACATGGAAGAGTTTGACTTGGAAGCTTCTATTTTATAGGAACTAGTTGATGATGGTAAGAAGATACATTGGGACTTTGCAGTTTATTAATTTGTCAAATGGGTGATTGTGCCACATTGCATCGAATGGTTTACTAACATAAAGGAAATACACAACATGTTATTAGTTTTGCACTGATGTCTTCAATGATAGTGTTGGTGACGCAGAGAAGTTGGTGGGTGCAACTGTGACAAAGTCGGAAACCAAATTGAACATTGGGGTTGAAGGAACAATAGCAATGGTAAACAAGTCTGGTGAAAAGGATTTTTTTCAAAAAGTTTACCAATATTACAGGACCGATTGGCCTGTCGTAGTTGGGTAATTTCGGATTCTGTTGGGTTTTCTAAACATGAGTCATTTTCATCCACTAGGGAAGTGATTTATCATAAGGTATTTGTTGAAGATTTTTGTTAGGTAGATGATGGCATTTATGATAAAAAGCTTGAGCATTTTATTTGAAACATCATCAGGGCTGGTGGCTTTCTTTATATTGATCTTTTTGATTGTTGAAGCTATTTTTGACGATGTATTAAGTTTCAGAGAGGAGATAGAGCTTGGGTTGTTGATAGTGCGGTTCAACTGGTATATATTTGACAATTGATGTAGGGTTCAGGATTGATAGAGGGATAATTTTAAAAATAGCGGCCAGATTATCAAGTAGGCCAGTGCCTAGATTTTTTTCAATTGTTTTCAGGGTAACTTAATTTTGCATTGAGATGAAAACTCAAACTTATTCAAGTTGATATCAAGTATAGTATCATTTAAAAATATAGTCAATAACATTTTAAACTTTAAATAAGATTTCAGAAATGGAGCATTCTCCAACTATAATTCAAATAATCAGATTTACAAAAAGCTTTCAATAACATAAATACACTAAAAGAGGTGGAGAGGCTACCTCACGCAGAAAAGCACAGGATTGAAGTCGCACTCATTGAAATGCTCTTAGCTATAAAAAGTTTATCTTATTAAATTTTTATGAATTTCTTTTTACATTATGTATTTGAAAATTATTTATAAGAAAACAGATTTAAGCTTTGTAGGCTCAAAACATTTGTATATATTGTTACAAAGCTATAAAGTACTTTTCCTGAGATGCTAAACTTGGCGTCAAACTCAGCGATAAATTTGGAAACCTTGGCGACAAAAGGAATTTTCTAGAAGGACTTCGAACATTCAACCTATTTCTACCGGTTTCATGAACTTTCTGGAGATTACGTCACTTCCTACGTAATGAAGTCACTTCCTGTTGAAAGGTATAAAAGCAAGCTCTCAAGCCAAGAAGAGTTGGGTTTTGATCAGCAACCAAGCTGGTGAGCTGATAAGAAACCTTTGAACGCTGTGTTGAGATTTATTGGTAGTCTCTGTTGTGAATTTTCACTAGTGCTGTGTTAATACTTGTGCTACGTTTCTTTGCTTGGAATATTTGTAAAATAAAGAGCTTTATTTTTTAATCCTGCTTACTGGATTGCATTCACGTACACCCACAAGACAATTTCGTTACAATATTTATGCCATAATTATTTATAAATATAATAAGTTGAAGGCAACTTAAAATTTTGGCAAAACCAATTTATAGATATCTGACAAAAATGAATCCAAAGTTTTTCCATGGCTGGTTGTTGATTGACTTGAGCATTGCAATTTCTCTTGAAGGCATTAATGATTTTGGTGGTACCTTTACTTAGCATTATAGGAATTTGGACACACTTTTGTTTAAGAATTGGTACAACTAAGACATATCTTAACCTGTTAAATATCAAATTAATTTAAAGACTAGATTTCAGTAAAATTCTTTAAAATTATGTTTAAAACAGGAAGAAAACTGTAAAATAAAATTTGATTCCTAAGTTCTTCTTTTTCCCTAAGAAAAAAAATAACTAAAAATACATCAGAAAATCATTTAAAAAGCTTAATTGGCTTAGGCAAGGAAGTGAAATGTAATTGTCCTGCATTTAGGATGAATGGGTTAAAGTGATATTATAACACTATTGCCTTAACATGTAAAAATGATGCATAAATGTAAAAAAGAAATATATAAATGTATATAGTCCTATACAGGGTTCGTACACATTTCCTTAAAAGAAAATCAAGGACTTTTAAGGACTAAAAAAACCAAAAAATAAGGACCTCTAAATTGAATAAACTTAACGAATTGTCGCACGCATTTTTAAATAAAATCCCATTTTTGCAAATTCAACCTATTAGAAGATAAATTATAATATAAAACATAGAAGATACATTACAAATTTAACACAACAAAACTCCTAAAAATATGAGTTAATAAATTGATGAAAAAAAAAACCATGAAACTGGTAATCAAATTAAATATCTTTTAATTCCAAACTTTTTTCATTCAATTTTACATCCAAGGTACCTATTTTGATTTCTTATTCAGAAATTGTTTTTCTTAGTTCGTGCGATTGAATAAATAAATTTATGTCCTTTGACATAAATTAGCTAAATCATTTGCTTTCTCATTTGTTTGGTGCATGTCTGTTTGAAGGAACATTTTCTTTTAAAAAATCTATTTCTTCCTCTAGAGCTTTTCGTTTCAGTCTTTTTCTTTGGATCTTTCACTTTCTAAATACTGCATGTAGTTTGCTCTAGCTGAGGTGGCAGCCATCCTCATTTCTTTAGTAATTTTTAAGCCATAAATAGCCCAGACAGCTTAATAAATTCATGATTTACACGCTGGAAAATATATAAAGCATCTTTTAAATTTTCTATTTCCAGGGCCTTGTTCACCGAAAAACCTCATTGTCCATGTGACAGTATTAATACCATTTTGATAATCTTCCAAACTTTTTCATAATGATTATTGCTAAAATAAGTTTGTAAAAAATTATCAAGGGAATCACTCTTTGGATTGAAAGAAGTAAATTCAAATGAATTTGGCTTTACAATATTTAACAGAAAATCTGCATAGAGTAACAAAATTTCGTCGCAATCTTTTCCCAAAATACGTTTATTTTGCAACAATACAATCAATACCTTTTTCATTTTTTCCTGTGCTTTTTCGAGATATCCAGCCATTACTCGTGGATCAATGCAAATCGCAGGTCTTACTAGTGCGTAATTCACAGGACATTTCTGCATGAAATGTTTTATCATTGTTATGATGTTTTTCCGACTATCCTGTCTGAGTGTGAAAACATCCTTGTCTGCTAATTCCTTATTTGTTATCTTTTCTTTTATTAGTTGCTCTGCAGCAAATCCGAAATACACTTAACTTTTATCATTCTACAAGTTTGGGTCACTGAAGTTGAATTTGCATAAAGTTTCAGGTTTCTCAATTCTTTCATTCTCTGGTTTCAAAATTTTGAATGCAATCATTAGCAAGTTTTAAAAACATCACTGGCAAAAAATGGAAGTAAAGGTTTATAACTTTGATACTGCTCTAAAAATGGTAACAGCACTTTTGACGATCATTCCTATGGACCAATAAAGGCCATCTGTAACTCCTCCTTTATTTCCCAAAGTGTATGCGATGGATATGGATTCGTAGAACGCGAGGAGTGTCGTCCCCCCACCGCCACCACATTCCGCGAGAGCCACGTCGACCGAGATTAGAGCCGCCGAGAAGGAGGAATTAGAAAAACGATAATCGGTGAAATTTTAAATTTTGTAATAATGGCAGAGTAAAAAGTAAGGATTTTTTAAAAATGGGGCATAAAAATAAGGATTTGTAAGGACTAAATGTAAAAGTAAGGACGCATACGAACCCTGCTATATGACAAATCCTATCTCTTTCAGTGTTAGCTAATGCAATAATATAAATACGAGTTTATATGCAAGCTCCAATGACATCATTCTAGGCAAGTTGAGTAATATAAGAATTTACAAACATACAAAATTTATTGAGATTCTATGTACATATCACTGGATATATTAAAGCAAGCTATTGGAACGCTGCTCCATTCCCTGAGATTTCAGAACCCGAGTACAGACTGACTAAGTCCTTCAGAAGTTCAGGCTCCATATTTCTGTTCGAGATTTTCAAAAGTTTTCAGCATATCTGGATCTGAAAGAAAGTTTTAATATATTTTTAACTAAGGAAATTCAAACATTATAAAAGCATTTACCACAAACACTTTCGATAATTGTGGAATATGTAATACCCCGCACCCTCTTTTTAATTAATTGTTAATCAATAAACTCCAACAAAATTAGCAACATTAGTTTTAATACAATATATTAAAATATAGAAAACAATAAAAATTTCCCAATTCAATTATTATCCTAAATGAGTTTTTACAATATAACCTTTCACTCACATAAAACTTGAAGAATGAATGTATTTCCAATGCAATCTTATAAGGAATTTTTTTTTCTGTTAAGTTAGGATTAGTCTTTTAATTTTGCGATTCATGTTCTCAGAGTATCCCTACGCCATATATCTTTATAACAAGGATTTGTTTTAAACATCTCATATTAACTTAATTTGCTTGAAAAAGAGATTAATGAGCATAATAAATTTTCCAAATTCATGTTGATGACAATTTTTAATACATTAATATATCAGTAATCTAGTTCTCAGTGAAGCTTAATAGTTTGAAAAATGTAACATTAAATTTTGTCTTAAACTGTATACTTAAAAATCAATTTCATTTTGAGGGAGGGAAAAAAAAAAAATACAATCCCCGTGCTTCTAAGGAAGCTTGTAAAGGACACTTTAAATAAATCCATAACATTTTTAGGATTTAAAAGTATCTGTTTAACTCTGTTCCTAAGTTTTGCTTGCTTTTAATTTGAAATGTTAACTCTTTTTGTTTTTCTTGACTATAAATTAGAGACAAATAACAAAAAGTTTATCATGAATAACTTATGTGTTGCAAAACTTTTTGAAGTACACTCTTAAATATAATCTATAGAAAAATTAATTCGCAAAAAGATGAATAAATTTGGCATTTTCTTGCTCAATTTAAAAATACAGGAAATATCTAGAGAATTTAATTCTGATAAAAAATATAAAAAACTGTAATGAAGTAAGTGAAATTGCAAGAATATTTTAGCATTCAATATGAAAACTAAAAGAGATGAATGACAGCCTAGCTCATGTTTTCGATTAATGAGAAACCAAACCGTGTAAACCTTGAACTCATCGTGTTCACACATATTTAAATTACTTCCAATATTGTGACCGCATTTGATTATTTATATTATGTCCATATTTGTAAGGCATCTGCGTAATCTGTTTTGTTTTACTAGCAAAGTAAGCTTCATCTCTTTTAATTGGCTTACTGATTTGTCAAGGATTATCACTGCAAATGGTTAAATATATACATAAAAAAAATTATGTCATGGTGATTAAAAATGCAAGAGTTTTCTTTTCTATCTGTCTTCTACATTTAGATATTTGTTTAAACCTTAAATTACTCAGAATTTTTAAGTGAAGGATAAAAAACAAGTACTTCTGAAAAAAAAAAAAAAAGATAGGATAGTATTTGAATTGGTGATTGCAGAAACTACACGAGTCAATAATATTAAAATACTGGGAACTTAAAAAAAAGATTTAAAAAACTGATCTATTTTATAAAGCAATGATTAATTTTTTTTACCTGGTATATTTTATATACCTATAATGTGATTTTAATTGACACTTGTCATTTTCCACTCGTTATATAAATACTCCTATAGATGTGAAAACATCAATGCAATTTTGAAGGGAAAAAAAAGACTCATGTGGTCTCTGCAGTCAATGATTCATTAATAAAATCGGTCATCAAGAGAAACAACAAAACATAACTTATTGAAAAAAGTATTCAGAAAAGTATTGAAAGAAGAATTCAAAATATTGTGGGCATTGTTTTACAGAATTTTTAAGATGAAAACAAAAATCTTTTTTGTGCAAGCTGCTAAAACAATTAATAAATCACCCAATTAAGAAGTTAATACATGAACTTCAATTTTATGATGAAAATATGTAAAACAAAATATCAAATCTATTATCATGATATGTTTATTAAATTACACAGGCAAAATAAACCATCTTGATTATTTCACAAGTTACTGGACTACATATTTATGCATTATAAAAATAATAAAAAGAACTTCAAAATGCAATAGAATACAATAAAGGATTTTAAAACTGTGAAAATGTTTTCAAATTTGAGAAATTTCTACAGGATGTTCAGCTCACCTCTAAACAAACAAACAAAAATAATAAATTCCACGTTCTCCAAAAAAATTTTAACACAATAAACATTTTAAAAATTAGATTTTGGAAGAATGAAATTTGAATTGTAAAAAGGGAAATTTTTTTTAGTGTTTAAATAAAATGAGTGCATGTGAGTGTTATAAAATATTCAAACTCACGCTCTTTTGGAGGAACACATTGCAAACTTCTTTCTAAGAGACTTCTTCCTTTGCATCCTATTTCCTATAATACTCACACAACATGAAATATACTTCTTTTTGCTATTTAAACTTCTTCAAAATTCTGTTCAGGAGTGAGTCATATGATTCAATTCGGGAGATTTCTAACTCCTGAAAAGAATCAATACAAATTAAAAACAGAATCCTTTTTGAAACTTATGGATATAATAAGTATTCTAAATAATACATTTGATTTTGGTGTTACTTAACAAACTTCGATAATAAAATCCTCAGCAAAATTGATTCAGGACATTGAATTGAATTATCTATATATTTTTAAAACAGAATTAAATAAAAGAACAGAGGGAAATTATTCAACCTACTAAAGTTAACAGAGATGACACTATCAATTTGCATGCACTTCAGCAGGTTTTTAAAAATGATGTTACAGGTGATAGTGGTGAAAGATTAATGTTCCAAGTTAAGGTAGTTATTTAATTTTTAAAGCAAGAGGGAGAACAAAATTCATGAACATTCAATATTATTTAAATACTGGATATCTGAAATATGGTGATCTATTTACTGCATATTGAAGCAAATTAAGAATGTATTGTAATAAAACATATCAGGTAGAAATTCCTGATATGAAATATCCTTTTTCGAGATTCTACGAGTTTATATCTGTACATAAAGAATCTTAAGTAACAGTCTTAACATTTTACAGGAAAGCCAAAAGAAGTTCCAGAACATAATATATTGCAATGCTCAATTAATCTTTCGAAAGCTGTTATCTTTCCCTTTTTTTTTACCAACAACTATGACACTTTGCCCATCCAAAGATGTTGAGATAATGCAAACACAATAACAACACTGAAACCAGCAAAACTGGACTTAAGATATAAACTGCCTTAAATGTAATTTTGCTAATACAATGTTCAGATATAAGTAAAGTACCATTTCAAATTACACATCCTTCAACAAACTCAATTAGAATATCGCAATTAGAACGCACGAAAACAGATAATAAAATATCAAAATAATAAAGAACTGAAACTGCTGTTTGGTTTTATAAATGTTTTTTATATATCAATTTATAGCCATTTTCTGATTGCATATGATTATGTTTTAAACACTGCCTAATATTGTCTCAAATTATAGAGTTTATTACACTTTTTATTTCAAAAAATTCCTTTTCCATTTTCATATCATTTCTGTTAAAACTGAGGTGCATTTCAAATTGTACAACAATGACACAACAATACAAATTAATATTCAAGGAACAGAAGCTAATAACTGTATCCATTTTACAATTCTTTGAACGCTGGTTAATAGATGAGATTACTTACAGAAGCAATGATTTGGAATGAATCAGTGATTACACTCTATTGTAAATTTTTAGGATTAATAAGGAGGTAGTCACAACATGAAAACCAATTTCATAATTGAATACATTGATCCTCTGGTTACATAATGATAGTCTCACATTCCCATCTGTCAATATGAGTTTAAATTTTTTTTAATGATTTAGTAGTTATTGCTATAAATATTTTAATGATTTCACTATTTTACAATAGACCAATCAATTAAGAGAAAATAATCCCATAGAAAAATATATATTATTCCTCACTTTCAACATATTTGTATTCAAAAAAGGTGTTCTACATTTGTTTGAAAATGGAAATAAAAAAAAAAGACTCAAATTAAAACAATCGCTTACCTTTTTTTCAGTATTGATCCACAAGCACATCATCTGTAAACAAAAATCTCTTATTGTTATGTTTCAGTGCTTCTTCGAATATAGCAAGCAAGCCTTCTTTGCTCCTGAATTCCGCTTCCATAATCATCAAAGCTTTCCACAGATTTGATTTTTCTTGATGTTCTCTAAAATATCAAAAAAGAAACCCAGAAATGAAATATGCTCAGACAGTAAATGGAATGTAAATTTTTTCACATAATTAATTGGTTCTTAAAAGATGGTTTATAGTGAAATAAAAAAAAAAAAAAAATACATTTCAGGGATATTTTTGCTTATACAGAATATATAACAATTCACAAGACAAATTAAATGATATCATAGATGTTTCCTCATATTTAAAATGCAAAATTTTATAAAAATGAAATAAAATAATTGGTATTGCAGGTAATGAATTATTGAGTAGAAAATCAAGACTAATATTTCCCTATCTCATTGACATATAATGAAGGGAGTTTCTCATTTCTTATTACTGGAAATAAAATATTTAAAATATTACAAATATATATAAAGATATTAACATTTTTTTTAAATACACAAATAATAAAAACTGGATTTTATTTAATCTTAAATTTTTTTCATTTAAAATTTGAAAAATATTTCATTTACAATCAAAAGAGAAACGTTTTTAAAAATTTGGTATTTGGCCGAATATTCGGTATTGAGCCAAATCACTAGTTACATCCCTAGTTTGAACTCTGCTGACATGCTTACAAAGAGGGTGAACAAGACGCATATGCTAAAACAGAGACTGAGTGTAGGACGAAGAGGAATCCAATCAAGGGGAAGAGCTGTAGTTTGGGATTATATTCCTCGCTTATAAATTTCTTGTATTATATTTTGTACGGCAACAGTTTTGTTTTCTGCTGTAGGCATTATGTATTCATATTTTTTCTCCACTTTTTTTTCCCAAAAAGAAGTAATGTATTTTTTTTTTTTTTTCCTTTTTCTTCATTAAACATTTAAATATTCTTCTAGCTTCTTTATTGTTGTTCTAAATAAATACCATCAACTTTCTTATACTTTAACAACTATTTATCACATATTTTCCAAACATTAGTTGGTCTAAATGAATAATTTTCTTATGCAATCTAAGGAAAGCAGGATATGATTCAAAAACAATTTCAAAATTTTCATTGAAATTCCACCAATATTTTACTAAAATCATGAAGAAAAAAAGAAATTTGAAAATAAATGTGAGGAAACTGACATTTTAGAAAAATATAAAACTATCATTCTCATAAGTAAATATTCTTAGATAAAAGCAAAATAAGTAAATCCAGTGCAATATTTGTAAAAAAAAAAAAAAAATGCTAAAGCAATGCCATTAGCCACTAATGGATTTGATAAGTAATACAGCAAAACACATTCAAAATTTGTGCATTTTTGTAATTTTTTTAGTTGTTACATCCAAAAAGAGTTGCACATTAGGCTCCGAAGTATTTCAAAAAAGTTAAATAAAAAACTTTGAAGTTTTTGTGTTCTTATGTCCAAAGTACAATAAGAATAAATTTGATCATTTTCTTAGATATTTCACACAAAATACAAGATAGAAAAGCCATTTATGTTTTTAAACAGGTCATATAACATCTTTAACAGAGTGGTAGTGGGAAAACACACAGTCATATAATTTTTTAAAATAAGGAATTATCAATTAAAGAATTGAAAATCAATATATTAGTTGGTATCTAAATATTTTAATTCGGAACAACAGTTATTGATACAAAACTCCTTTTAAGAGTAGTCATGTAGCTTTAAAATGGAAAAATTACATATATGAAAAGGAAAAACATTAATTACTACAAAATATGTGCTTCAAAGCTATTAAAACATTGACTGCCAATAAAAAAGAATGTAATGAAATTGCAAATTATCAGTTTCAGAACAGACCGCATTAAGTTTTAGAATAGCTTTTAATGCTGTAAAAATCTAGTAATATAATAGAAACCAGGAAGTGAATATGGAATAACGCACAAGTGTTTTAGCAATCATGTTTTTACTAAGAGTAAAAATCAAAACAAACCAGCGGGAGTGGTCTCCCCAAAACTTTCTCGTATACTCCTAACACATGTAGAGAAAACTAGAATAATAAAAGGCGTCAAATAAACTTCCGTCGCAAGTAAACCAAAGTTGGAACCACGCGTGGTTTGAAGGATCAAAACAAATTCAAATCCTCTGCTCATTCTTTTGCGCAACAGGACCTGGCGAGACTCCCTAAATGTTTGCTTCCTTACAAAATCACTCCAGAATTTGTTTTTGGCAAACTGCCAAGTTTCAGAGCGTAACTTCCTTGCACAGGCATTGCCACTAGTAGGCATGCGCAGGGAGTTAGTTTCAAAACTGAACAAGTATGCGATTATACAGACCGACAGACAGTCAACCCTTTGACGGATTTGGCCCAAAATTTTATACGGACCTACATTCATGACGATAAAACTGTGTATAAAATTTTATCCATCTGGCTTTTCAAGTTTTTGAGTTATAGCGTTCGCATGACCCCGAACATACAGACAGACAGACTTCCCGTTGACGGATTTTGTCCAAAATTTGATAGAAACCTACAAATTATGTTTAAAGACCACATACGAAATTTCATCCCCGTAGCTCTAATAGTTTTCGAGTTATCGTGTTCACAGACACACACACAGACAGACATAATTCCAAAATTGTGTTTCTCGGACTCAGGGAGGTCTAAAACGTGGAGATTCGTCAAAATCTCGAGTTCGAATTTTTTGACGATTACAATACTTTCTCTTTGTATACTACGTATACGAGAAAGTAAAAAGTAAAGAGCAAATTAAAACAATTAAAGACACCAATTTACTTATAACTTCAAAAATTTAGGATTCATATATATAGCTACTATACTGAGAAATGCTAAGTTACAAGCACTATATAAAGGAGTCATTATGAATAAAAGGGAAAAAAGAATGAGTAGAAACAATCTTTCAAAGTAAGATATTTTATCAATGGTTCCACTTAATTTAAGTTGACTAAAGTATATCATACTAAGTATTTCAAAGGGGGTAAAGAAAACTGGTTGAAATAAATGATTGTAAATCAGCTAAGAATAATAAAGCGGAATGTATGAAAATAATAAGAAAAGAATTTAACGAATATTACCTTGAATTTATCGTTTTGATGCCCTTCTGTAAAAACTCTTGCTTTATTAATGCCGCCATAGTGAAGATAGCTTAAAGCTCCATCCACCCATGCTTTGGAGCTGTTAGGGAATTTAGCTACGAGAGCTTCCGCTTCAGAGACACTCTCCATCTCCATGTACTCCGGACTATTCTAATCAATAGCAGCCAACTGTAGAAACAAATCAATGAGATGGATTAAAATCTCTTTGAATTAACTTTATGTACAGTAAATATCAACATTTCAGAAGGGACCAATTAAGCAATATTTCAACAAAAAAATGTTTGAACAAGTATTTAGAAAGTTTTAATGATATTTTAGTTCATTCTTTAATCATACATTAGCACTTTTCTTAGGATCTCTAACCATTTCAAATTCACTACTTTTTTTGTTTTGAAAATTACTAAATTTATTTCAAAAATGAGTGTTACTCTTGTAGCTGATTACAATTATGAAAAGGAAAAAAATTTAGTATTTTTTATTTTCAAGAAATTTGTGAGTACAGGCTATTTTTCCTCCAAATAAGTTATCATCAAAATGCAATTTAAATTATGTATTTAATTTATAAGTAATGCGAGTATTTAGGATATTCAACCTTCATAAAATTCAATATTACTTTTGAAGATTGAATTTAAGAAAATATATCAATTTGTGCAAGAACCCTCATTCTCTTGGAGATCAAAAGCAATTTAGCTCTTGCAATGCCGATATATTTACAAATACTAACGGCATTCAACTGGAATTTTTATATAAGTTGGTTTATAAATTTGGCTCTTAAGTTATGAAATAAAAATTACACTAGATTTCACCCAGGCACAGTAAAAAAACGCTCAATGTGTGGTTTCACTGTGAAACGTAAAAGGGATCAAACAAAACAGCTGTTTAAATGCATATATTTCCAAAGCAATTTATAACTAAATATCTACTGAGTTGAAATTGAATTAATTTTTAAACATTTATTTTATCACAATAATACAAAATGCATCCAGAGGTCTCACACGCAGAAAACAGATCATTCTTTTTAAAAGCTCCTTATATTATTTTTTAAAAATGTGTTCACTTCATATTTATTACTAGCAGTACCCGCACGGCAATGCCCATGGCATCATGAATTTCAACAAAATCTTTTTAAAACCCCACAATGACATAAAATAAATTTTTGAAAGCAAAATCAACGCAATATATATATATATATATATATATATATATAATGATTTTGGTCACTTATTTTTTTATTAGAATTCAAACTGATTAAAAACAACCAGCTGATTGGCTCGCTAAGATGGGATAAAATTCATTAAGGATGACACAATAAAATATTTCGATACTGTTTAAAATAGTTAATTGGTGGCATTAGATACTTTGAATTAAAGCCATTCAAAGAAATGATTTCAAATTGAATTTGTAGTACCAAATAAACCGATATTTTGAATTTTTTTTTTTTTTGGATTGAAAAGATCAATTCCTATAAACCAAGTAAAATGTTAAAGAATGAAAACCGAACAAAATTTTGAATGATTTCAAATGGACCAATACACCTGAAAAGATACAAATATAATTTCTATGGTATTTATATCCAAAATGAATCAGAGAGAAAAAAAAAAAAGATGAAATCTTCCACTTCAAGTTTAAACTTTGAAGCCGTATTATGTAAATAGCACCTTGAAGTCATATTTCATTTTTTTCCAGTTTTCTGTAACTAAAGATATTGCCCTTTATGCTCGACTATCAAAAAATACGAAAACAAACAAATTAAAAGAATGAGCTGTAGATGTGAAGATCGTACTACAAAACCTTGTTGCAAGCAGAGGGATTATGACATCACGTGGTTTCGACAAAATGCACGTTGTGAAAACATCACATAACCTTGATTACATCGAATCATGAAGTGAATTTTTTAAACACTTCAGAAAAAAATTAATTAAAATTCAACAAACAGTTCAATTCTAACCATTCTTGTTTTAAATCACGGAGAAATACATTTATCACTTCAACAAATTTCAAAACGATAACAAAATTAGGACGTAGGATGCAAGAAATTGAAATTAAAATATTTTAGGGGTAAAATGACTTTTTAAAAAAAATTCTCAAAATTCAGTAAATTACGTTAGACGTTCAAAATAAATTCACTAGAAAGAAAATTGTTTGTTCTTTCTGATGGTGTATATATATTTTTCTTCCTACTATTATGAAAATGAATTTTATTGAGAAATTAGCACAAAAAACTACACAAAATAACACACAACAGTGAATAAAAAATTTCTAGATTAAATTTTAAAATTCGGGCTTTGAGTCACCATTACAACTACCTGCAAGCCAAATTTCATGACTGTAACTGCAATAGATTTTTCTGGACATCACACACACACAAAAGACTATCTGTATATAAAATTAAGGTTGAAGAGTATTCTCTGTTCTTTGTATCTAACTCATGCAATTATTTTCCCGCTTTAAAAACTTTTTAATAAAAAATGAAGAAATTATTGATTTATTTCATTTTATGTAAGGAAACATTTTCAATATACCTTCCATACAATTAATGAAATTTTATCATATAAACTGCAGATCATTGTTGTAAAAAATAATATGAAACTTTGTTCATCTTCACAAAGTATATACTTTGAAAACAAACGAAGTTAAATTATTTTAAAATTTTGCAAAAAAAGAAATTTCAAATATAAATAAAATTTAATGAAATTTTCACAGATGTTTGTTGACAAATTCATTTTAAAAGAAATAGAGCAAACCAAAAAAAGGTGACCAAATACGCGATTAGGTACCTAAAGGAGTGTTTACACCGAAGTTGAAAATACACGTTTACATTTTAATTATGTAAAATTAATATTTTATAATTAGGTTATCTGCTTTAATTGTTTGCTAATATAATTCATGTGAAGAGTAAGCGGAACACAACTTTTTCTGAAAGCTATGCACCGAACCCATAATTTTATACAAAGTAGCCAATTTAGGCATATTTGTTATCTTATATTTAGACAAAACACATTCTTGTCTTATTATTATCAATGCTATACTGTTTTCTAATAAATTTATAAAGTTTTTGACCTCATAGTTTGCTATTAAAATGCATTCTCTGAATGGAACAATTAATAATCAAAATAGATCAATAAGAGTATCCAAAATAATATTTGAGACAGTATTGTATAAACCAAAAATTGCTATTAAAGCTTATTTTATTTTAAAACATTGAAATTAATAATGTAAAGTTGCAAAAAAAAAAATAATATTTGTTAAGCATGCTAATGACTCAATAGCAGTCATTTTCCCAGGAAACTGAGCCTTCTCGAAATTTTCATTTAATTCCTCGTGTATTTGTTTAGCAAGAATGAAAGCTTTCTTCGGAACTCGTTTTAATCTCAATATTGTTTCTGTGGGCTTCCACCATCCACTGACAAGTACTAAGTTGCTGTATCGTCAGAGTTGAATGTCTGGTGGAAAATATGATGCACTTGATGACTGGCCTTTGTTTAGAAAGTTGTGCAAATGAATGCATGTCAACACAACTTTTACAGCATTATCAG
>BGPR01022105.1:1889-22253 GCA_013235015.1 Araneus ventricosus | reverse complement strand
ATTGAATCACTCACGACGGAATAATACACGCTGAATCATGCTTTCAATTTTAAAAAGCATTATATTGACTGAATTTGCACATAAATCACAACACAGAACTAACACAGGTACATGAAGCTAGAAGCAAAAGATTAGAAGAGAGCAATAATGGGCGTAAGTTTCAGTTTCACATCAAGAGTTTTAGTTTCAGTTTCGAGGTAAGCCGAAACGCCCTCTGGAAGAGCAAGTCCGGACTTGATGGAAAGTCACGTGGTAGAGGGTAGTTCAGTCTGTTTTGAACAGCCTGTATTATAAAAGAGATTAATTTAATTTCATGTGTAAAAATATTTGTGAATATCATTCCAATATAGATTCTAGAGTGTTTAGAAATGTAATTTTAGCCATTTTAGCAGAATTAAAAAATATGCATTAATAGAAATGATTTTGAATGGCTTCCAATGTTTTCTCAAGACTCTCAATGACAACCATTTCCCTTTTAATATTCACGGCATTAAAAATATTATTCTTGAAAGCAGTATGGAATACACAATCTAAAAAAAACTTCACATTAATTTGAGGCATAGATGGAAAAAAAGAACTTTTATTTATGGAGCTATTTATGTCTAAATAGTTCCTTTCCCTGAAAAATTCATATTTTTACTCTTCTGTTTTGTTTTTTCGAGTATGGATGTCGCCATGGGACTAGTGTTTCTTTAAAAATTTGCTGATTCATTTTTTAAAAGAAAGTTAGCGTAGTATTGTGATAACGTGAGGACATTTTTTCTATTTTTTTCTCTGTTCTGGGCATGAGGTAAGTTTATTTTATGACGGTTATTTTTAAAAGCCGGATGGCTGATATTTTAAAATCAAACTTATTAGCGTTCTTATGTTTGGTTATCCTCTTTTTTCAAATAATGCTTAATGTAGAGATCTCCTTTGTCTTTTGTTGGGAAATTTCGGGCTAAGAGAAGCTATATTTGACGAAATATAAGCTTCTTACAGAAAAATCTGAGGATGGATAACGTGTTTATTTGCGATTCATTCTGAGTTTATCATTGTTTTTTGGCTTTCTTTCTATGATATTGATTTTCATTGTTCTTTGTTTTTTCTTTGCAGTTGCAATTTTGCATGACTTAAACATTGTTTAAATTTTATTATCTAAATTTTATTATTAATAAAGAAAATGTTGTTTTTGTTTAAAGTTTAAGTTGAAATTTTTATTTATTAAAATTATTCTAACTTTTTCTAGTTGATTTTTTTAAGCTCTATAAACATGATGAAGATTTTGTTGATGGTTCCGAGACAATTAAATAAATAATTAATTCATTATTAATAAGTGGATTAAAATATTTTTATTCCGTGGAACGCCGTGTACATTTGATGATACATAATAATTATAGGGAAAAATTGAAAGAATCTGATAAATGTCTTATAATGAATTCTTAGAAAAGTTCTTACGGCAACTTGTTACTAATTTTTTAGTTTCCGGGACATTTAATTAAATTGATAATTTTTCATTAATAAATAACAGAAAATATTTTTATTCCGTGGAACGTCAATGTCATAATATGCTACATACTAATTATAAGGAAAATTGAAAGAATCTGTTAAGTAATGTCTAATGAGTCCATGGAAACTTATTTACGACTTCTTGATACCAATCTTTTAATTTCCATACACGACAAATACAGAAATGAATAAATGATATTGATGAAATTTTCATTTTCAGATATTTATAAATATCTACGTACTCCTTATCAAATTATTCATTTTGTAACCATTTCCTTCATTTAAATTGTGTTCTTCCTTCAAATAACTTGGCTATATCCTCTCTATCAGGCGCAACCATTGGAATATTTTTTTCTAATTTTTAGTACCTTTTTTTGAAAGTGATATCGGGAGTTTCTCTCTTTCTTAAATAGTGACTTTTAGATGTTTCTTAAATTCATTGAAAATGCTTCCGAAAATACCCACAATAGCAAATGACATTTAATTTTAATTTCGTAAATACGTATAAAATAGGTATTGAGTTTTAATTTTTTGAAAACTGAAAAAAGCACACAGTTAAGTAAGCAATTCTCATTCGAAAGCCGAAAATTGCGTAAACTTTTATTTTCGACTCGAGGTTTATTGTCCACAGAACAACTAACTTTAATTATTTTTAACTTTTTAAACTTTAATTCATTATTTTCTATTATTAATATTATGGAATCATGAAATCAGTTTTTTTCAACTAAATCACAATGTGGAGGTACGCTTATCGATACAAAACTCAATTAAATTAATTCTCAATTATGTTCTGCAAATATTAAAATTGTTTACTGTCAACAAGAACACGCAAGTGTGCAAATTTTTAAAACTCTAGTCTATAAGGAAGTCAGTTAAAAAGAAATTACGAAATTCCATTCTTACTAACTTCAAATCAGACAATTTAAATATAAGTGTATAAAACGGCTAGAGGTTCTGCAGTTCCGCAGTGGCTATACACGAGACTTCTCTGAAAATAATTTTTTTAAAAAGCGAGATGAATGGTTGTTCTTTGGTATGTAGTCCTCACACCAAATATTGTATTTTTGCATCTAATTTTCAACGCAATTCTTTAACGGGATGAGGCACATTACTTAAGCACTTTCTTGTCGTCTTACACTGAAACTGCACGAAAAAGGCCATATTTATATTTCCTTATCTTGAGCGTTAAAAGATTTATTTTTTTGTTAAGTGCAAAGTTTCAGGTGCAAATATCTCGATCAACAAACAAAATTACTTTTAAGAGTATTCAATAAATTGCCCTTTGGAACTTCTATGGATCCGTCTGTAAAATGGTAAAATTGTCACTTAGGATAGTTCATCACTGATGTACTTAATTGTACGGAGCATGAAAGTTACCCCTCAAACGGGGAAAATTATGTACAATTTTTAGTTAATGCGTTCTTCCAAACCTGCGTCGACAATCCTTCGACTTAAACTTAAAATGCCTTTATTTGTTTTCAAGTTATCGTAGACATAAGTAAAATTAAGCGTTTTTAAAAAATTGTATAAATAAAAGAAAAAAATTGCTCAGTAATAAGTCTGGTATCATTGAAAAAAAGATTTCGAAATATTAAAACGTGCAAGATGTCCAAAATGCCATAATTTTCGTATAAAATGTCTCCGAAGCTATCATTCTGAAATACTCTCATTTCGGCTTCGAAACACATAGATTTATCTCTCTACGTTGTGTATCTGATGTACTCAATTGGCATTAAAAATATCTCTTAAGGCGCAAATAAAATTGTCTCCGGAAAATATATGTTGCTTTTTGATTGCGTAATGGAGATGTTTCTGAAAGCTATCATTCGAAGTAATAAATAACAAGGTAATTTCACAAGAATTTAAATAAATTTAGGGGAGAGCGGGATAAAACCGGGTAGTATGACTTTTTTATAAAATATTTTTAGTAAAAAAAGTAGTATAACTATGACTTTTCTTGAAAGATATATTGTACTGCAATAAACAATGGATATTTTAATAAAATTTGACAAAATCAGTGTCGAATGTCTTAGCTGCAACAGGCTTTCGAGTCTTAGGTACCCGGTTTTACAGCCAATTTCTCCTATATTTAAAAGTAAACAGTGTAAATGAATAAAATTATCAGATGATCAAGTATTTCTTGCTTCAAAGCGCAGAAATTAAAAGGCAAGGAATAAATCGAAATTAACAGATGAAGATCAGCAATTTTCAATTTGACTTCCATCTTTAAAATAATTTAAAGAATTCTAAACAAATTTTATCGCTGGGTTTTTATTTAAAAAATTTGACACACGCTCATTATTTACTAATCTTATTTCATTTTGTTTCAGTTTTTTCCTCGACTCTTTTTATTGTTTGATAGTAGGTGGCCTCTGGGCAAGTTTGAAAGAAGAAGAAGCGTTTGACGTTCAATTAACCCGAGAATAATTTAATGAATGATTCTTATAATTATAAAGCAGTCTATTTTGAGAGGAATAAACCGAACGTCTGCTCAATGGGAAGACGGCCAAATTTATTTCAAATTTAATAAAAATATTTAGATTGGATTGAAATTGTGGTAGATGTGATGGTGCGAAATATAAATGACATAAATAAAAGCTTTTGATTTTAAGAATATAATTTCAGCCTAGACTGAGCAGTCATCAATATTTACATTAGTATTTTTTTTCCATTTTTAAAAGCTAATTTTGAAAAAGGTAATGATGGATTGATAAAAGTATTTAATTATTATTTTCAACAAGAAAAATGAAAGTTTTTTAGTAAATAAATCTTAATTTTAATATTTAATGTTTTAAAATGTATAGTTTTTTATAGAATTCAATTCAAAGTAATTTTTGTTATTTTATTGTTTTTCTTCCAAACATTTATAAGGGCTTGCACAGCGTTCTTGAAAAATTAAAAATAGCATATCATAGGTTTAAATGTTATTCAGGTGATGTTTTAAAAATTTACTCCGAAAATTATTCTTGTGTTTTCATTTTTCAAAAAAGAGAAAGCTCGTTAGTGTTAATAGCAAAAAAAATAATTGTTTTTTTTTGCTTAAAGACGAAAGTAAAGTGTCCGAAAATTCTTAAGAAGTGACCGTTGCTTCGAAAATGAATTCATCTAACATTTTTTTCAGGTGTTGATGTCTTTTCTTTTTTTAATCAGTGCACTTTGTCCCACTGTTGATAAGACCTCAACCGATTTGCAAAATAACTTCATCAAGCTCGAATTCTTCCTTATAAAACACCATAAAATATCTGTATTTTTAAATTTAATTAAAATTAGAATATCGGTTTCACTAAACCATTTTTAAATTTCATTAATTTTCGAAAATTTGCGGACTCAAAAATGATTTTTTCCATAAGTTTCAAATAATTCTTTTTTATTCAGTTTGATAGATAATAATAAGAAATCTCAACCGCGCTGTTAATTATTACTGAAACATTGAAAAAAGAAGAATTAAATCGGCAAATAAATCAATAAATCATTTGAAGAAAGTTTTGAAGGGCAAATAATTAGAGAAATAAATTGTTTCAGCATGCTGAGGATGCTGTTCAGACTTTTTTTCAGAATAATTTTCTTTGCTAGTTTCATTTGAATTGTTAGTTTGTCTTCTAAATCTTTCAAAATCAAATTTAATGTGTGCTGATTTAAGTTAAAGCATCAGAAGCAAAATTATAAAGCTCAAATGCTTTCTGCTAGAATGTGCAGTGTCGTAATTGTAAGCAGAGAAGCAAGCAGGCTTAGCATGCCAAACCTGGGAAGATTGGTACGCAACTTTTCTAGGGAGTGGCAAGAGTACTAGTCATTCTAGGGGCTAGTACAAAAGGGTCCAAAGTCTACTAGTTACATAATATTTGCTCAAGAGGGAGATCACTCGCGGCACTCATCTTCGGAGAGTTATCTCATTTGCAAAATCTCAAGCAAAATATTATGTAAACGGTCATTTGAGATAATTATAGTCTTAGTAATTTCGCGCACCCTCACTTTTCTGTCATCCACCATTTTCTGTCATCCATCATAAATTTTTCAATAATTTCTTGAGTAGTAATGTCAACAGGGGGCTCTGGACATTCAACATTATATGTCCTCTTATGGCCTCTTAGAGAGTTACCAAATCTTTTATAAACTGTTCTATTAGAAGCTGCAGGATCACCGTAATCTTTATAATAAACTTTATCAAACCTGTTAACGCCCAGAGTCCTTTATAAAGGACATTTCACTTCTGTGTCCGCACCGAATGCATTCCATTGTTTCTTTTTAGGTTTTCTATGAAGTTAATAGGTTATTTTTTATTTTGATATTTTGCTGATTTCAAAAATCTTTAATATTTATGCAAAAGAAGATTTTTAAATTATTTTTTGCCATTTTTTATATTTTTCTATAAACAAATACAAAGGTGGAATTTTTTTCCTTCTATGATTTTAAACTTTTTGACTTCACAGTTAACTTAGTCTCGGTATTTTAAACGCAATTTATTAGAAAATTTAGATTTTGTTTCCTGCGTTCTTTAACCTTACAGAAAAAATGTTTCAAATCTGTACGGAATTATTTCTGATGTATTTTTCAGAAATTATTGTACTTATTCGAATCAAATAAGTAAAAAAATTATCCTATTAGACATATGGGTTGCCGGAAACTAAAAATAATTTCGATATGGCCAGGTGCCACCATATCAGAGACTTTGCACGGTATTGTCGAAAACCCTCCTAATTTTTTGTATTTCAGGCCTTTTTACTTTTTGTATGTCCTTTATTTTAAAATATTTTGCAACTACATAAAACAGAGACTTTTGGATTCGTAAAATAAAATAATAGAACTATTTCAGATTTTAAACGGGCATAGATATCACTTATCCGAAAGTATTGACATTTATCTGTCGGAGCTCATCAGCTATACATGATTCTATAGGAAAATGATAATAAAGAACAAAATAGATACTTTTTTTATTTTTGCACGGATTGGTTTCAGCTTCAGTTTTTTTTATCAAGCATTATGCTAAGATTTATACAATAATTTCTATTGCCATAGAATATATTGTTTCTTTACGTCTGTGATTTGAAGCTTATTTAAGGGCGAACGACATCACTCATATAAGTATAGTTACATACAATGTAATACCCATTGCCTTGAAAGTGTTTCAAAGTACTTAAGAGCAGGAAACGCATTAGGAGATACTTTCAAAGCACATACCCACAGCGTTCTTTCATTCATATCGAATAAGGCTGAAATATTAATGGGTTATGATGATACAGATAGGATTCAGTTTAATTTTACTCATCTTCATGAAACATCTCGCACAATATTGCATAATCTACTGGATCTTTTATTCAAATACGTTTAGATCAGGGGTTCTCAACTTTTTTTCCCTCGCGTACCCCTTGATTATTTTTTTAATTTTCGCGTACCCCTGCTGTCATATCCCCCCACCCCGTCCGTCTATGCAAAGAAGTTTTTATTAATAACGTTAAGGGCTTAGGTAAGCTTAAGAGTCAAATAACGTGAATTAATGACATTTGCAGGACTTATTTTGAATTTTATATTTTATTTGAATTTTAAAATAGTATTAGTTAAACGGCAAAACGAATAAAAACAGTATTGAAATAAGGATCACATTAACTTATAAGGTTAGCTAAACATTACACTTCGTAATAATCAGTTATCCAAGTGCAAGACAATTTCAATGCTAACCTTGAGCTTGTTTCATGCAGCTGAGTTTTATAAAATTGGGTTTAAAAGAAGAAAGATATAATTGTTTGTCTGGAGCTGCGTCAAGCTTATTTCGGAATTTATTCTTAATGTATGTATAAGATGAGAATGCTCTTTCCACAAGTTCTGTGTTCGTGAAAGGTATTAAATATTTTATTGCTTTAACACCGAGTTCTTGGTACTCTTCTTTCATTGCTACCAAGAAGTCAATCAAATTTCTTTTTTAAAATTCAGATTTTAATGAAGAATCTGTGGAATTAATTTTTCTATTTCAGAAATTGTTAATTTTTCAGCTTTTTGAAAAAATGCTTCTTTGAATGGATTTAATATCCACATATCTGCATCACTGCGCTTCCGAAAATATTGTCTGCATGGCAACTTAAGTCCTTTTAAATGTGCTATTATACTAGTTTTTACTAGTTTTGTTAATTTAAGTTCGTTCTCAGATAAAAAGCTGTGAAGTGTCTCAAAAACTTCATACTGTTTTTTTTAATACAGGATTCCCCAAAATTAAGCTTCTTAATCATAGACTCGATTTTGTCAGTTACCTTAAAAATGATTATGGAAGGGTTCTAAAATCCTAAATTAAGTTTATTTATTTCTGAAAAAATGTCAGATAAGTACGCAAGCTGCTGCAACCATTCACTTTCATAAAATTTAGAGCTCAACGTAAAAGAGTGGTCTTCAAAAAACATAAGAACTTCATGTCTCAGTTCAAACAATCTTGTGAGTACATTTCCTAGCGAAAGCCATCTCATTTCTGTGTGCAAAAGTAACGTAGTATGTAGTCTGACCATGTCTCCACACAAAGATTTGAACAATCGGGTGTTAGTTGAATTAGCCTTAATGAAATTTACAACTTTGGTTAGATTGATTGAGTACTTCTTTCAATGAGTCTGGCAAAGGCTACGCTGTTAAACTTTGTCTGTGGATGCAGCAATGGCTCCAATTTATATGAGGAGCGACTATTTTGATACGACCACGTAAACCTTTATAACAACCAGACATAGATTTTCCACCATCCGTGCAAACACCACAGCACTTAGCTCAATCCATTTCGTTTTCACAGAAATAACCCTGAATGCCATTAAATAGGTCCTCGACATTAAATCTTTTAGTGAGAGAATAACACAGTAAGAGGTTTTCTTCAAGTTCGTTAACATTCAAATATCTTGCAATAACAAGCAAAATTGACAAATCGGAAACATCAGTGCTTTCATCCACCTGTATTGAAAAGAAGGGGCCCTTTTTTATTCTTTCATTTATAGTAGCTTCAATGTCAATAGACATGCCCTTAATTCTCCGAGAAACTGTGCTGTTAAACAAAGGAATAATTTTGATATTTTGGACATGGTCTTCACAGAACATGCATTCAACCGCGTCCTTGATACATGGAAATGCCAAATTTTCAGCGATAGTATGATTTTCCCCACTTTTAGCAATATGATAACTTATTCTGTTGATGCCTCAATCGCAGCCTCATTTGCTTTGTTCGTGGATATCAAACAAGAATTTAAATTAGGGCTTTTTAATAGACTTTGGAAAAAACTTAATCTTTGTTTGCTTATAATTTCGATGTTTTTTTTCTAACTGGCGCATTAGTAAAGATGGTTTCATGCTGCCATTTGACAATATCTCTCCACAAACAACGCAGAATGGTTTTGGACAATTTTCATTATCCGTGACGGAAAATCCATATTTTAAGTATTTGTTAGAATATTTTTCTCTTTTTCGGATGTGCACTGATGCTTTTTTTTTAACAAAATCAATTTTATTTCTTACCTGAACAGGTCAATCAGTCGGCCTTTGCAATTCATGATTATCATCTTGCTGATCCACAGTTATCTCCATAGCTGCCAAATCGGTGGTTCGAATTTCAGTTCTAGATGCCGATCTCTTAAGAGTTCCAGTTTTCAACCACTTGTCCATTTTGAGAAATCAAACAATATTGAATTGAAGTCACTCTAAAGATAAGCACTTCAAATTGAGCACGCATAGCTTACAAACACCAGTTTTGTGCCACAAACCAAACCAAACAAATTGAGCACCCATAAAACACAAAGCTTGAGTTATATGAATAGTCGTTATTCATTATGCATCCCAATCGAGCAATTAATGATGCCTGCGTTTAATCACGCTTTTAATGAAAACATCAAAACAAGAATCTTTGAGAGGATTGTTAAGCTACAGCTTTTGAGAACACATTGATGATTCATGCATAATCGGGGATGGTGAAGACAAAATATCAATGATTTACCAGGTTTTCTTTTGCTTTCTTTTTTCTTATTTTGAGCGTAGTTTTTAGACTAGCACAACTTTCACTTTTATTTTTCACACGAACTTAGGGAAACTCTGTAACTTTTTTAATCCTTTATATTTTCTTGTGTCCGCCATTACCGACTTTGATTTCGCGTACCCCCAACTGGTCCTTCGCGTACCCCTAGGGGTACGCGTACCACAGGTTGAGAACCTCTGGTTTAGATGATTCTGAAAGATATTATAAGGTAAAGAAATTCAAATACTATTACGACTTGAACTCAGGAGCTTGTAGCCAATGAGCTGCCATCCTGGCCAATGAACGGCGCGACGGTCAATACTCATATGCATTATTGAATTCCATCCCTATCAGTTCTGACATAAAACTAGCTGTTACGTTTCATTCTTTAACTACGTATGCTGCCATTAGTTTTTTAATTTAATGATTTCCATTTGAAATAAAGAGAAAATCAACCAACTAAAACATGCGAATGACTTGACTTAGATTTAAATACTGAGTGTCAGTGACGAAGCCTTCCTTATCAGCTTATGTGCTCTTTTAACCAGCGAGAACGCGCGCCTCCTTAGTGGACGCTAAGACGCTCGGGGGTCATAGAATGATCCCAAACTGAAATTTAACCCTGCGCTGTTAAAAACATTATATTTTTAGGTGGAAAAATAACGGTTTTTACTTTTAGACATTAAGAATACAGATCTTAGCACAAATCAAATCTACTCCGTTATTATCCACTTATAAAGCACGGATTTTTAGAGGGCCCTTTTCTCGTGCGTCTCTTCCTCGTCAAATGTATGCTGCGAATTTCTCGATAAATATATTTGTGCGCTCTACAATTAACTGTATCATGTTATCGTGTGTGAATAACTCATAACTCTTCACAGGGGTGTCACATCTTTAGCTGTCCCTTTTGTTCCAGGTAAGCGCGACACAATATTATGACATCGAGTACATATATTCTGCCTAAATTCACTTCCTTATTTCCGGAATCTCTGTCCTCTTCCGATTCCGTATCTTGTTCGCTGAAACTTTCATGATTCATAAAATTCTCTTCTAAAATATTCTCAGGTTCAATGTCTCCACTGTCAAAGTCTGAATCTTCATCAGTTTCAACTTCAGGAAGGATTTTACGTAAACGCTCCATTTCTTTTTCGTATGAAGTCAACATTATGAGTAGTTAGTAAATACTTCGATTCGGAAAGGACAGCAACGAACCGACGTTATCACTCGCGCGAAATAACGGGTCTGTGGAACAAACGGAAGGACGCGAGGGGTCATTCTATAACCCCAGTAACTAACAAGACGTGCATTAGGTAAGGAAAAATTCTGGAAATACTTTCTAAATACTCAGCAAAGGTAGAGGGGAGACTAATTCAACTATTGATAAGAAAAAAATGAAGAGGCAGCTATTTTTCTAGAGATTGTAGTTTGGCGAGGGCTTGGAGTCATAAAATGACCCCCGCGCGTCCTCTCGGGTTAAGAATTCCTTAAGAGAAGCAGTCTTATTAAATTAGTTGAAAGCAATTTAGAGGTTGCCTGGGAATATTTCACAAGCAGTGGTCTGAATTAAAATACAGATTATTTAAATCGTGAAAAGATTTTGATTCTAATGATAATAAGGGATATTTAATACATACCCGAACTAAGATGAAGAAACAATTCAGTAGGGCATCTCCTATATAGGATTGTTTTCCCCTATCTGTTACCACTAGTTTTCCTTAAACATCGATAGACTATCGGTACTATCGAAGAAAAGTCGATATTATCGGGTTTTCCAAACAATAGATAGTATCGACTTTCTCAAAATTATCAATAGTTTTCTCTCCGGCAATTCTATTGATAGGCGCATTTTCAGTCGATACTTTGAGAAAACTATCGACTGCACTATCAATTTTTTAAGATCAGCAATTTAAGAAATATACAGAGGAAACATAACAGATTTTGAACGAAATATATATAATTTTTATAGTGTATTTCATAATAAAAATAGTGGTAGTAATGCAATACATTGAAAATGAAGTACTTGTACTTTCATTACATTTCTAGAATACCATTACTGTTTTACAATTCATTGAAAGTAGCTTCTAATCAGTAACAAGTGATTTTATTATCCTGCTAAATGTTTTCTTTGATTAAAGTTCAATTGCGACAAAATATTCGTCTTTATAAAATATAACCAAATCCGAAAACTAACATGTTCCCCGGAAATATAATTTCTATTGAGTTTCTGGAAATTGAAGAAAATCTCTGCATGGGAATAAAATTGGTATGTCTAAAATCTATTATTTGAATTACAAAGTAGGATGGATCGCTCTTCGGATGGAGAAAAAAAAATTATTGTTAATCAAAACCTAACTATGCGGAAAAGATGTTCTATGGTATGGATATTAAGAGAAAAATAATAAAAAAATAAAATTCAAAATTTAATACTGCCGCAAGGGGGTTAAATTTTCGAAAAAATGGAGAAATACTGAATTTTGATTATACGATTTTTAAAAAAAATATTATTATTAATCAAAACCTACTTATGCGGAAAAGATGTTCTATGATGGTATGGAGATTAAGAGAAAAATAATAAAAAAAATTAATTTCTACATTTAATACTACCGAAATTGGGTTGAATTTTCAAAACAAATGGAAAAATACTTAATTTGGATTATTGATTATACGATTTTAGATTCGAAAGAATTGTTTTTTCTGCAATATAAAGAACCAAAAGTCATGATTATTGAGTAGAGAGTAGTATAATGTACAATGTAACATTTTGATTCAGCTCCCCCTCCCCACACCGTCAAATCAGTCCGGTTAAACAACTAGAGCAGTAGGCAATGACTTTGCGTGCTTTCAGAACTCTTCGAAGGGCTAATGTGATTTCTGTCGTCAGCTAGCTTTGATATCAGGACATTTTCTGGATGGCCAAAAAATCAGTTTCTTTTAATAATAGGCTCTATGGCATCCTTCAAATCATTGGAGAAATAACGCGATAGAACGATTAATTGATGCAAATGCTGTGCCTCATAGATTAATTATGGTTTCGTTTTGAGCTTGAACCACATAGACGCATAGACTTTTGCGATGAATTTCGTTAATGTCAATAAAGCCTTGGATAAATTTTCGTGAGCTACATTGAACCTGAGAATTCTGTTCGCGATTCTAATCCACCTTGAGAGGCAAACTTCTCCAGGATTTATTTTCGACAGACTTTCTCTGCAATGTCAACAGTTTATGACTTCACAAATTTCCATTAAGTACAGTTGATCAGTACATAAGTCTTTCTTGTTAGTCTCTTCACATAGCGTGTATTCTATTGGCGTGGATGAAACTACAGATAGCTTCTCGCATCCGGACAACGATTTTCTTATTTCGCCAGTCATGCTTCTGGGCCCAGTTGTGGTTCTTTCCACGTGCGCTAAAAGATGACGTAGTGGAAGCTCGTTGGCGTGTAACTGGCACACAAACCATTGTAGAGGACGATTCAGGATCAGTTCCATGTTACGTATAATACCTCCTTTGACACATGTGTTGACAGATGTTCCGTCGCAACCAACTTTGTTACATCTATGTCATTGTCAACGCATAACAAAAAAACTATATATGTTATTTCCAATAATTTACGCTCTCCCGAAATTTACAGACACGTGGCCGATGTACTCAGAGCCAAGTTCTTTTACCAAGCTTATGTGTTCTTCTATTATGACTTTTCTTCTGTTGTCTTCCATTGATAGAGTCCTGTCTTTTCGTCCATCGAAGTACAAACCAAACTGGTCATGGTCATAATCCTTTCTGACCTGAGACAATAGAGTGGTTCTTGTATATGTCTCCCACGCCGAATTTTATTTCGGCAAACAACGTTCAAAACATTGCTTTCTGAGATAATGCCCACATCTTGAAGCGCAGCTGACACGATGGCAGCGCCTGCTCCGTCGGAAATACCAAATCGGTCCAATGTTCTAACTGCAACTAAAACTTTTGTCACTACAGGTGTGACTGTGGGGAACATTCCATGAAGTACCAGTTGCGACTTATAGAGGAGTGGGTGGATAAAGCAGGAAACAGAAAAGAAATGGGATTGCCTACTGCTCTAGTTTTTTAACCGGACTGATATGACGGTGTGTGGAGGGGTAGCTGAGTCATAAAATGTTGCGATGTACATTATACTACTCACTACTTAGTACTCACTACTCATTAATCATCACTTTTGGTTATTTATAGTCGAAAAAAATAATTGTTTCGAATCTAAAATAGTATAATTAATAACCAAAATTAAGTATTTTTCCATTTTTTTAAAAAAAATTCAACCCCCTTTCGGTAGTATTAAATTTAGAATTTAAATTTTTGTATTATTTTCCTCTTAATATCCATACCATATAACATCTTTTCCGCATAAGTAGGTTTTGATTAATAATAATATTTTTTTAAAAAATCGTATAACCAAAATTCAGTATTTGTCCATTTTTTTCGAAACTTTAACCCCCTTGAGGCAGTATTACATTTTGAATTTAATTTTTTTTTATTATTTTTCTCTTAATCTCCATAACATAGAACGTCTTTTCCGCTTAGGTAGGTTTTGAAATTCTAAAAAAGTTTTTATCCACCCTATTATAAAGTGGTGTAAAAAGGGTACTTGTGCGATAATATGCTCCGATGTTATTGAGAACAAATTCTATTAATTTTTAAAATGAAATTTATTTAATATTTTGAAAACTTTTTTTATTAGTGAGCACCTACCACCCAAGAAGTGACGACATGCTGAATTTGGTAGTTCTAGATCGAACGGCCTTCCTAGAAGAATGTTTTGAACGACTTTCGTATCATGTTATGTCGCATGACGCAATATACGGATAACAACTATCCTGAAAACATCAATATATTAAAATTTTAATGTCGATTTTCTTCAAAACTGATTATTAAAATATAATCAGTATTTTGTATAAATTGTGCTGTTTCTTAACACAAACTACAGCCGTTTAGATATAAATTGAACTCGAAATCCACAAAATAGGTGTTGGCTCTCGACTTCTTTACATTGGTTCTTTCGACATGCTTAAACTGAAGCCCCGCTTGAAATGACTGCCCTTGTAACCCTCACGCTGCCTTCATTTGACAGATATGTCGTTTGGAAGTAACAAGCTACTCACCAAATTTCCACACCACACAACGTGATGTTTAGCTCATAACAGCAGATTCCAGAAGGAGATATGATTAGTTTTTAACATGTTAATGTTTATAAGATAGAAACTATCTGCAAATTGTGTGATGCTGCATCCAAGATGCAACCAATCGTCGTTGGACCTAGATCTATCAAATCAGGCTCCTAATTTCTTCATGGGTATTTAAGTGTTCCCTAAAAAGAGGGTTTTCAAAATTTTAATTAGATTTTTAATTAAAAAATTAATGACAAATTTAAGGTTTTCACTCAATTACATCGGAGCATATTATTACGTAGTTATAAAATTAGTTTAATTAGTAAGATTAGTTAATAAAATTAGTTTTCCACCAATTTAAAATTAAAAATACTTACTTTTCAATTGTATCAATTTTATCTTCGTACAACTTTTTTTGTCCAATTTTGATAAATTTTTAAAAGATATATTAAGTAAATGTTTGCTATACTTTTCATTGACTGAATTACTACGCTTATATCCACTCACATTGTGACGATATTTTGTGCTCTTTATCATTGCTGTAATTAAGAGTAAAATTTTAAAAATGAAACAAAGACAGATGAATAAGGCCTGAATGATTTTCTATTGCGATGTTTTGGACAAAAGGTTCAAATCTCCTTAAAACATTTTAGATAAGATAAGGTGCATTAGGTGAACTTAATGTAATTTCTGCTTTCTTTGTGTATACGTATGGTTCCTGATTTGTGATTTTATAATTCTCCGAACGTTTTTGACGAACAGATTTGTTTAATCTTTAGAGTGATGTCTGCATTTATTTTTCAATCTGTGTACTCCTTTCTGTTCTGTTTTGATGTTTAAAGAATCCATGTTTTTTTATTTTGCGTGATTTTTCTATAAGTTTTGTGATTGTTTAAGTGTTTTATTGTTGTTTTTAATATTTTGGGTGTAATTGATCTTTGTATTTCATACTTAATTTTTCGTTAATTTAAAATTCCTCGAATTTCTTATTTGCTTGCGCTCCAAAACTCTACAGCGGTTTGTATCTGATTATTTCGGATTTAAATAAATGCTTTGGATCAGAGTTTCTTGGACGTATATGAACTATCACTTTCACAGGTAGGTCTGGCGATGTGAATTGTTGATATAGATGAATTGGCTTATTAGCATGCAATGCCGTTGAATTCAATTATTATAGGTTAATCAGTGGCGGCTCGTCGGCGTAGAAACAAGCGGTGCTGCAAAATATTTGGCTGGAACTGGGCAGTGTTGTAGTCAAAAAATTAAACAGTGCCAAAACGCTCTAACCTCGGTGAGAAAATTCGCCCGGTTTTTAAGGAGGTTTTTACAATTTTTCTTTGTTATTTCTCGTAAAAAAAGCAGTGCGAGACGGCTTTACAGCTCCATTCTACACTTGGTACTGGGTTTTCCTACTTGAAGACGTTTGAACAAGGTTCTAATTCGGCAAAACGCTATTTGAGTTTATATATTTAATATTTCGCTCAACAAAAACTGTGAGAATCTGATGTCTTGAAAATCTGCAAGGTTAAATTTTTTTTATTTCTAATGATAATGAGATTCATTTCTCGCTACAAAAATTTTCATCTGAATACTATTTTAGAAAATTATATACGCACCCTTTTTCAAAGAGTGACTTTTAACAAATGAAAAACGAATATTCAATGAAACGAAACGAGTTTCAGACAAGACAACATGATGCGAACAGAAACTCCTGAACAACCCATAAGAGAAATCGAAGAAAAAATGTGTTAGGAAGCGAAGATAAATTTTGGTGCGAGCGAGGAAAAAAAGTAGCATCTTTCTCTTTCATTTGACCCCACAACGAATAGATCTTGGTGCTATGTAGCTCTGGCACTTATAAGTGCAAAGAAAAAAGGGTTGCCTTTTTCTCCCGATTCAACATTCATCTGTGCTCAATGGGCGAACTTTGATACTTTTGAGGGCTAACCAGCTTTGCAGCCCCGACCTGTATCTCTTTTACTTGTCGATTCTTTTTCTATCTTCTTTCTACGTTTTTATTCCTTCCCCCTATTTTCCTTGATCATCGAACTCTCGGAATGGGAAAGTAAAGAAATAAGAATAAAAACGAAAATACAAACTTTCAGAATAATTTCAGGAGCTGCAATTTCTCCAGCCGCAATTGACGAGCCTCCAATGATATCACTTCTCTCTGAAATTATGACTCAGCTTTCTTCGTAGTCATTATAATCTGTATAAATTCTAAGGGTAACTGAAGAAACATATATTTGCAATAATTTTTAAAAGAAACTTTTATTAATTCATAAACATAATATGTACTTTATAGTTTTTGTAACAGCAGTATAACATTTTCTGGTCTTATCAGTGACTACTTTGCAAGTCAGAATCAAACAGAACCATAAAAGAAATTTCTCAAAGGTTGAATCTTATTTCGGTTTCATTTATTAACTTCTTCAAAAGCTTAGATATCCCTTGTAACGAAGAATTCTGTAACGCATTCCTTTTTTTATTTATTATATCTATTTAATACTTTTGACACCATTTAAAGACTTGTAAAATATTTTATTGTTCTTTACTACGCATTTACAATGACAATTATTGAATCGCCGTTTTCGAATTGCGATACATGATACTCCGAATGCAATCCAAATTTACAATTTATGAAAGGACTCCCTAAGCTTTGAAATGGCCATTTCTAGGTTTCAAAATATACTAAGTGTTGTTACGTACGACTATATGCGTAATATGTTGTTTAAAATGTCAGGGAGAAGTAGGATGAAAATATTTCAGTGGTAAACGAGCTTAAAATGATTTCCAAATGAACTCTTAAAAATATTTAAGGGCCTTCCTTAACTCTTCATATTTGTTAGCAGTCCAAATGGAGTGATCTGAATGCAGAATGGGAAACTTCAGCATTTTTTAAAAACATGTGAAAGTCATCCGTCTTTGCAGAAAAAAATCATTCTAATTTCAAATATGCGAGTTAAATTTTGCATAAAAATTTATTTATTTAAATATTGACAGCGAAAGATGCACTGAAATAGCAGGAATCATGATGCAATCCGAGCTTAAAATGATTTCGAACTGAACACACAAATATCTTTAAGGACCTTTCTTAACTCTTTATGCTTGTAAGCAGAGTAAATGGATTGACCTGAATTCAGAATTATACTTAATGCATGGTGCAATTTTATTTCGAATACTGTTAAGACATTTCAGATTCATATATTTAAGATTAAATATTCAGAAGTGTTTATATAATTACCGCTATTAATACTGCACCACTATTTTAATACGAAAATTTTCTATTTAAAGTTTTAAAATTTTTTTTTACCACGTTTGTGTTGAATCGGATTTTCTTTTTTCTTAAATATAGCTTGGGTTTTTATATCCAGGCTGGTAGAGACAAATTAGTATTGCAATTTGATATAGATGAATTTTATCAAAACCTCAAAGTTATAAAATACAAAGTTGAGAATTTTATGTTTGGATTATTCTTATTAATGGCGGTTATTGGTAAATTATCAATGTGAGATAGTAATAATAACATGGATAAAACTTAAATGAACGGTACATTCCGATACGTTAAAAGATGAAAAATATCAATAAACCAGACATTTTTTTTTCGAAGCAACATTAAAAGAAGCAGAAATCCATAAACAACCTATGAGAGAAATTGTAGAAAAACGTATCGAAGAAACGAGGGTAAACTTTTGAAGGGTGCGAGAAAAAAAGTCATCTTTCTCTTTAACCCTTTATATACCGACGGTACTTCTAAAGTACTGCTTTAATCACGTTCATATCTTCGCAATAAGGCCGTCTTTCCTGACAGTATTCACAAGAACACGGCGAATGGAGTTCCATTAATAAGCAGTAAATGGCAACTGAAAGGCAGAAATTAATTTTTTTCAATTATTAATTAAATTAATTAAGAAATTTTAATTAATAAAAATGTGATTTCCTCATTCCCAGGGTTATTTTACATAAAAAATTATCTAATGATTAAATAAAGGGTTAAGTTGGCCCCGCACCAGCCAGAACTGCGCTGAACGGTACCAGATATTTGAATTAAATGGAAGGGGCTTTTAACACGTTTTAAGGCGAATTTTTTTATAACAATGGTGTAAGAAAATAACGTTCGTATTGGGATTGATTTAAGAAAAGAAATTCATTTAGCTTATTGGATGATATTATATTTTGCTAATTAATTTTATTAATTAATTACCAAGTCAAAACACTTCGTTATGGTTTCAGACAAGAAATTGGAACATCCAGATTTTTGTTTCATCGGAAAATTTAGCGATAACTTACTGCAACCTTAAAAATGTTTTTCAAACTTGATGAATTTGGTGGAAAGTATAGTCCCACCGCTTTAGAAAGTGTTAAAATAATTTCAGGGGGTGCTGCAGCCTTAATGGACGAGCTGCCAATGAGGTTAGTATTATTTGATAATTATGGATACTCTGCATAATTTATACAACATCACGACAATATACGCCTTTATCCCCTAAAACACTCATACTAAATACTTTTCTTGAAATAAATCAAGTATGAGTTATAAATGCTCCGTGTAGATCGAACTTAACTCAGAGCGATTTTCTTAATTTCCTCTTTAAAAATCTGAGTCTCCTCCCCTCCTCGCCCTTATTTCTCAAGTCTGATTCCAACGCACAATCCTCCTCCACAACGCTTCCCCCACACGGGTGATTTATTGCCCACCTCAAAGGATCCTATTTCTCGTTTATGGCCGAACGGGATGAATGGAAATCCAACAACGTTCGAATTCCAATCTCTACTTCAGTCTACGCCAATTATAACCGGGATTTCACATTGATGAATGGGTTTGGAACCCTGAGTTCCAAAAGCAGTGAATTGGAACACTGTTGAATGTACCGCTTTACACAGATCTATAATTTTAGTAATGAAACCACATAGAAAATTTTCTCTATCTAGCCTTTTGCATTTTCGTGCTGTCGTGTTTGCTGACAGACATTATACAAAACATGTTTTCTTTTCTGGTTCGGAAGGGGTCTAAAACTTGGGACTTATCAAAATATCCAGGTTAAACTATTTAATCAATACGAAAGTTTTTTTTTGCATACGAGAAAGTACAAATGAATCAATATGCTTTGATAAATTAATATACATTTCAACTTTGTTAAAAAATTGATGCTCAGAAACAAATGGTGAGTATAAAAATAAGCACTCCTGGAAATATGAAGAATATTCCTTATTTGTCGTGATAAAAAATTGTAAATTAATCCTATCTTTCAGACTACCACGTTTGCCTTATTGAAGGTGATTCTGAATAATGTAATAATGTATTAATAGAATTATTTATTTGAAATTACTTTAACTTGAAGAGGAAAACGTTTTTTCAGTAAAGAAATTTTAATTAAACAATCAACGTATATTAATTAATTGATTGTAATAAAAATATTAAGTTTGTAACTGGCTATGAAAACGATAATTGTCTATTACACTAAAAATATAACTGTAACTGCAGAAATGTCTTTATTTGTTCTTATTCAAAACTGTTCTTTAAGTGCATTAGCCTAGCATTTTCCATTGTATTCTTAAGAAAGTTTTTTCTGTGTTCTTCGAGTGTGTTCTTGAGTATATATGGACAAGATGTTACTGTAAAATGAATGCTGTATTACGTTAAGCGATATGGTCGTTTCTTAAGCTGATAGCAGGTAATTTTTTACAAGGTTAACTAACAGTTTTAAATTATTTTTCCTAATTTTTTATCCTTATTTACACAGATTTACACAAATTTCAGAAAAC
>BGPR01022104.1:15150-25729 GCA_013235015.1 Araneus ventricosus | reverse complement strand
ATTTTTTTCCAACATGTTCATGCAAAAAAAATCTTTTTTTTGCAAAACATGCCACAGAGGTTTTGTTTTCTGCAAAAAGGTGGTACTTAATACTTTGAATGGCACTGAATGTTGGAATGTTCATTCTCGTAGAGCCTGCTGATAGAACGTGGATTCGTCAGTAGAAGATAAATCAGCTAGGTTTCCTAGCCGGTGGAGTTAAGTCCCAAGGTCGAGCATATTTTCCCAGAAATTTCTTTCGAAAACGGAAGATAGGAAGGTTTCTTTTTTTTGTGTAAAAGCGGAATTTTCGGAAGAAAAAGCTTTTTTTTGAGGGGGGTGGGGGAACCTGGAAAAATAAAACAAAAAAAACCCGGAATTTTGAAGAGAAGAAAAAGACAAAAAAGCGGAATTTCTAAAAAATAACAAAAATGCAGGATTCCGCCAAAAATGGGAAGAATCTTATCCGTGATAATTAAATCATTCAATAAAAAAATGTGAAACATCAAATTAAAGAAAAATAAAGAAAAGTTTGTTTAATAATAATAAGATGTTAAAATTTTACAAATAGTGACAGTGATTTACAGATTGATTACATTAAAAATGTATATCAATTGTTTTTCAGTGTAATGATGTAGTGCAAATTTGTTCATTTATTAAGTGTCTTATGCGAGGATGTTCTAACTGTTAAAGTGAATAATAATGGAAACTTTTCAAATCATATTTTCTATATCCAGGAATGAAATTTTTTGTAGAGTTCAGAAGTGCAATGTTTTGTATAGCCAGGAACGAAATTTTTGAAGTGTTCAGAAGGGTAATATATTGTACTAGGGGGTTCTGCCCCCTGATGGCTAAAACTCGCCAACCCCCAAGAGGATTGCGTTTCAATCCTCCCGGGTTTCCTACGCAACTCGCTTCGCTCCCTACAATGAAAACACAGCGTGTCCATCAAAAAGATTGTAAATTTTTATATATATATGAATCAGCTTTATTTTGCTTCTGATGCTTTAATTTAAATCAGCACAGAATAAAATATTTTAGACTCAAAAAGATATTTTTCTGGAAATAAAACTTACTTAATAAATAAGAAAATTATGAAAGTGATAAACAAATGAATAAAAGTTCCAAATTTGAAACAAATATAATTATTCAAAACACTAACTCTGAAAACAAATTAGATTTAATATTATTAAAAAAGAGATTGTGGTCTTACCTCTTATCACTATGAACATAAAAAAATACAGTATTATGAATAAATAAAAGTCGTAAGCTGATTTCCTTTTAATGCTTTCACCTTAATAAAGAAGGAATAAAATTGTTTGGCCCTGAAAAAGACCGTTTTTTATATAGTGAAAGCATCAGGAAGTCAAATTCAACAAGCATTTATGTATCAGAGAATTATCTTAAACTTTTTTTTAAAAAATGCTTCGACTATATTACACAATATATACAAATACATACATAAAATTATGAATATATGCATATACAATTTATTGTCCTTCTGAACACTACAAAAAATTTCATTCCTGGATATAAAAAAATAGGATTTGAAAAGTTTACATTATTATTCACTGTAAAAGTCAGAACATCATTGCTTAAGACACTTAATAAATGAATAAATTTGCACTACATCATTACAATAAAAAAAGAATTATCTTAAACAATTGATATACATTTTTAAAAAATTAATACTGTATTGTAGGTAAAAATTTAAATTATATACAAAATATAAGCTACATACATATAAAAGGGTTAAATTAATGTTCACGGTATTTCTCTGTAAACACAATTACATACCTCTTTTGTCGAAGAGATCACAGTATCACTGTCACACCTGACAGAAAACACTGTCAAACCTGGCTCTAGACAAACCAACATAAAGTTGGGCATGTGTAAAACCAGGATTACAGTAAATTCTGGATTATCCAGCATTCAAGTATCCTTGAAGCTCAACTAACCGGGAAAATTAGAAAATGCGTTTTTCTAAAAATTTTTACATCAGAGTGCCAGAATTTAGCGCGGCCGAACTGTTCCATTCATTCGGGCAATTTCTTTCTGGAATCCAACATCCGCTCTGCACGGAGGGATGTAAGAGGAAAAAAAGCAATATACAATAAAGTGACGTACGCTGACTTGTTTCATGGCGTGAGGGGTACAGAAGCAAAAATGAAAACAAAGAGAAAAAAAGTTCCTCAAATTCCGCTGAAAAAGCAAATCGACAACCCCAAAAAATGGTTAAGGGATAGAATCAGTAAAAAGAAGGCTACAATTTCCCCCATTTTTCCCATCACACTCAACTATTCGGGCTTTTCAGGTATCCGGAAATCTGCGTTTCCCTAGAATGCCTGTTAGTTAAGCTTTCACTGTAGTTAATACCAAGCACACTTTATCAGTAGTTTCGCCTTAGGATTTATTAATGGTCATGGAAAATGCCAAACAGACAGGGATTTTTTTCTTTTAAAACTAAAAGGAATATTATTGTCCGATGGGATGAGCGGCATTCTGGGAATTAAAAATGTTTCTTTTGAGCTTCACTCGATCATTTCTGCTTCAATAATGTTACGCTGTAGTTTTGTCACCATTAGCCTTGTTGCACAGCCCATTGCACTGGCCTTTTGAAGGCATCAAATTTTGAAGTAGCATTATCACTGCACTTTTTTTTACCACTTTCTGTTGGTTTGGCAAGTGAACGGTCAACCTCATGATTACATGAGATTTTTCCGAGAGAAAATTCATTGAGTCTTCACATCGCTTCAGGAGAACTTACATATCTACCATCTAAAAAAGTTAAAAATTCGTCATTGTTCAGAAAACCATCATTTGACCGAAGTCTAACTGAAGCTCCATCGTGACCTTCATAGACATATTTATACAGGTACTTAACACTCTTAACAGATGCACACATTTCAACATTTATATGGGCATTGAATTTTTTTATCAACCAAGGGTTGTAAGGTACTATATAGTGTTCTAGGAGGTGCCTTTATTTCAGCCCCCGTAGATGCAAAGGCTTATGCAGCATTATATTCTCGAATATGCTTTCGAAACTGTTTTGCTTCCTGTGAATTGCTGCAGAGCAATTCTTTAACCCTCTGACTCCTAGCGGCCCTCAAAATCTTACTACCTTTGTATACGGAGGTTCTGTTGACATATGGATTGGTTAAATGGACTCGTCTGCCTTTTCCCCTCACTACTGGCGTTCGAAAGCCCACTGGGGCGTGACGCTCTGGGAGAGTCTGGGGTCGCTAATTGACTGATAGTCCTGGATGGGGAAAATAATGATATTTTTTCAATTGTTACCACGATAGTAGGGGTTTCTAATATTTTTCCTTTTATTGCAAGTTTGACTCAATATATTCAAATAATTTATTTAATTATAAAATAATGTGGAGCACCGTTGTCATGAAATTATATTTGCCATGAATATTTATATCCCTTTTTCTAGCTATTTGCTAAATTTTTGGGATTGTAATTACACCTTTCGTATCGTGCATTTATTTTAAATTCGAAACAAATACATTTTTATTATTTATAGAAAGAAAATCCGTAAGCGCCTTATATATAGATATATATTCGATATTAATAAGCAAAAGAAGGTCTGAGGATCGCTATTAGTATATTATAATCAGAACACTAGCATTAGGCTTCAGAAATAAATTTTAGAACTATATTTCTTTTAATAAGACTACTAACTTTACCAAATAAGTTTCTTACCATATGTAAAGAGAAATATTTGGTGACTCACACAAATAGAATAATCCGTTATTAAAAAAATGCCATACTGATTTTTTACATCATATGTATGCTTATAAATGTCCATTAATATAGTCAAATTAAATCTTTATGCTTGAAACATATGGTTACAGATATAATAAAAATTACACAGAATTACATAAATTAAAAAACTTGAATGAAAAATTAGCGGGGAATATCAAGGAATAGATTTCGTGAGAATGACAAATATCCAAATGATATTCAAAGGCTGACAGATTTTTTTTCTTTTATATTTTGTGATCTATGGCCAGAAACACTTCAAGAAATAGAAATGAAAAGCAAAAAAATGTTTTAATATTTAAATAAAAATACATATCTTAATTTTTAAACATTTCAAAAAGAGATGATATTAAAACTGTGAGTGAAAAAATTATTTAAAAAAATTTCATGTTTAGGTAGGGTGCTCTTTTAAAAGTTAGTTTCAAAAAATATTTTGAGTGCATAACAAAAAAGGAGAGAAATATAAATTTACATATGAGTCCTCAGAGGCCAAAGATAATAAGTCCATTTTTGTACGTCTTCTGTTTTTGTAAATTTTGATGGAATTAATAACATTATTTTTAGTTATTAAAATATTCACTCGTTGCTTCATTAGAAGACTTTATATACTTTAACTAATCAAATTAATGAACCAAAAGTTTAAAAAATTATTGTATTAAAAAACTGGATTTTCTCAATTTTTTTTCTGCACTTATCCGCATTGACTTCAGAACGATTCCTATAATTATATGAAAAATAATTACAGGATATAAATAAATATACTATGTAAAATATGCTTATGTGAAAATACTCACGTTAGATGCTTCCGGTTTTCACTGAGCATTTAACTGCTGAAACAGATTATGCTGATTATGATAAGGCTCAAAACAATTTATGCAGAGGCACACTTTACAAGCTTAACAAATCCAAGTGCTTTCTACGGCATGATTTCCAAGGGTTTTAATTTTTAGACTGCTACAGTGCCTGCACACCCTTTTCCTTCCTTGAATTTTTACACGCTCGTGTTTGTGAGAAATGATTCGAGTTGGTGTGGCGATAGAAGGCCGCAAGATTTTTATCAATGAAGCTATCAGTCCCATCTTAAAAGTATATAAATTCATTGGTCTTTTCAGATTGGGCATATTAGTTAATGTATATATAATATGGGCATTGTTTACTGCAGTATTGATAAGAAACCGATACATATAAAACCACCACTTATAGGACTTGCGGGCTACATCATAATATTGTCTCTTCTGATCTGCAAGATCTACCCCTCCCATAAATTTGTTATATTGTCTTATAGTTTGGGGGCAAGGAATTGAAGTAACATTACCTCCAATTCTGCGTTTTGTTGACTCAATCGTATACGTGTTGGCAGTGGACACTAATCTATATCCTTTTTGTCTTTCCAAATGGTACAAGTTAGATTTGGAGTTTCAATGCATTGAAAACACTTGCTCTATCCAGCAGTCTTAAGTTTGAATTCTTTTATGTTTTCAGGGAGATATTTCCTATTTAGCATAATTGTACCAGTTGAATATTGTCCAGCGTTCAACAAGTCTCTCATAAGAAGAACACTGGAAAAGAATCGATCAAAAAAGATATGATGCCCAGTGCTTTTCAAACAACTGCACAAAAAACGAATTACATCATATCCTAGCCCTTTCTCACTACGGGGGACATTATCTTTCTTTCCGCAATAAGGCCCGAAGTTATAAACATATCCAAGTCTCGAATCGCATAGCATCCAAACTTTAATTCCTCGTTTAGCTGGTTTCATTGGCATATGCTGCACGATTCCAAGTCTTCCTTTATATTTAATAAGTGCTTCGTCAATAGACAATTCTCTGTAAGGGGAAAAGTGCTTTAAGAAATTCAACTTTAAATCTTTCATAAAGGGATCTAACTTTTGCATAATATTATATCCTTCATCTTGGGGATTTTTCTCTTCTTCTCTGTTTGACAAATGAAAGTATCTCAAAATTTCCATAAACCTGTCCCTAGTCATCGTTCGTTTTATCATGTCGTTTCCTAACATTGGGTTACTTGCCCAGTAATCACTCATTTTTGGTAGGCGGGCTATACTCATAATTAGCATTACTGACAAAAAATTCCAGATTTCTTCAACGAATTCAACTGGCTTCCATTTTGAATGCGTGATATTTTTCTTCTCCTGGATATATTCTGCATATTTGTTAGTATTCACTCGTACAGTTTCGCACATACTATTCGTGAAGAATAATTTAAAATATTCCGAGGGGTCCGATCCTGTTGGTAGATTGTGTACTGGACCTCTACAGAAATTCAGTTAACTTCTATTTTGGAGTTATCAATAGCTGTCGTCCAACTAATTTTGCGATCTTTATCAGCCCCTTTTCCATCTTCTTCAATCGCTATTGATTGATGAGATTGATCGATGTCATCTGCATCTTCTTCAGTTTCAGTATCAATTTCAGCTTTGTCGGTTATTACAGAGGAATCATTTCCACTATCTAACTTTGGCCAGTCATCATCTTCGCTTGAAATTTCATCCTCGCTTGAAGTAGATCCGAAAAGAATGGCATCTATTTCAGTCGACTCAAAATAGTTCTTTTCCGTTTACTCATGCTTAAATTTAAATTAGCTCAGAAGCAATATCAGTAAAAGAAACTCTCTAGAAACAACTAACTCGTATAGTAGATATGTAGTACGGAACTAGCCAGCACTATTTTCTAACTAAAATTTACAAGTGAGTAAGGAGAAAGCCCTTATATACTTTTTTCGAAGAGTATTGTTACATTTCACAATTCTTTTCCACAAAAAGGGTCTGCCTTTCAGGAGTGATAAATTAACCTGTTGCATCCTAAACTGGTAACCTTTAGAAGTGATTGAGAATAATGGGGATATTCAGAACATCTCCTTCGGAATTCAGTTGTGTCCTATTGAATCCACACTGAACAAGGGAAAATAGGCTCCCTTACAATGCAAGGCTCTTATTTCCATAGAAAAATCTGTCGGACACACGTTCCATGTAATTTTAACCCCTACTTACAACATAAATGGTTCTGAAATAGGCTGTAAAGGCCAGGTGTAGCGTTTTCTCTTCTTGGGTATTTTTGACACTAAAATTAGTGACAATTCGGTGATTGATTTGATGGTACATTTTTGTAATGACAATGCAACAGGATAAAAGACTAGTTTTAACATAGAGAAACATGTTTCTGCATGCAAGAAAGATGCTTCTTTCTTAGACTAGGGGAGAAATAGTAACAATTGTAAGGGAATTTATTTATGAGGAAAACACAAATGTTTGTAAGTAAATAAAACAGAATGGCGAAAGTCTATATTTCCTTTGTACGAAAAAAGATAAACTAGAAAATTGAGCGTACTGTAAATGAATTTAGAGTATAACTGATACATCATTCATTATATCTCAAGATAGTTGATTCTAGATTAAAGTCTTTGCGATTAATTGAATTTCAACTAGTCTTTTTAATACCTATATATATATATATATATATTATAGATATACGCCACCTGCTGGCAACATTTGCAACTAATTCTGAAACTTTGGTATTAAATTTTTATGGCTTTCAAAATAAACATATCATTGGTTTCATTCTTCTATCGATCTCCGTTGCCGAGATATTTAATTTTAAAATCAGGGAGCCCTTTGTTGGACACCCTGTATATACATTTCGTTCATTCATTCATGACATTGATATATGTACACACACATATATATATATATATATATATATATATAAAACAAATAATAAACGATCATAACATAATTGTAAAAGCAACATAATCAACATAAACATTCATAATTCACAAAATGTAAAGAAACAATCTGCTGAAGGAAAATGCCGAGAGTTCTTAAAGAGAGAAAATAAACAAAGGGGAAGATAATATAAAACACAAACGTAACGAATGCGCAATAATGCTGCAATTTAAGAAGATTTGTGTAAGATATCAATGCCATGAAAAGCAATCAATGTTAAATTTACATGGAAAGACTGTAGTTTATCGGTAAAAGCGTATAGGTGCTCATCAGGGGTAAATAAGTGAAATTTAATTTTAGCTTTTGCAAGCACGGTTCGCAGAAAGCATTATGATTTCTCTAATCTTTTAGCGGTTCGTATATTATATATATATATATATAAAATTTATATATATAATTTTTTTTTAATTCTTGAAACCTTTTTTACGTGCGTTTTTAGTGACATATTGTTTTGGAATCTGATGTGTTGTTTCTTGTGGGGTTGTTAAAAAACTACCCTTTTGTTTGTTTCTTTGTGTGGGTTGAATTTTTTACTTTTTTTAATCAGTTTTTCTATACGGATATTAAAATTCCTTTGAAATAAGAAAAAAATATTTTTATAAATTCTCTCCGCCCCGAAATGCTATTCTTTATTTCTCCCCTGCCACACAGTTTGTGAAGTTTCTTTATTTTGGCTGGGTTCACATTGTAAATTGATATTTTGGAATAATGTAATTACTCAGGATTATTCTGAGATGTATTTAAATTACACCCCTGTTTTTGGGTGTAGTGTGTGAAATAGTTTGGTGTATTGTTGTTTAAGTTATTGTATGATATGGGCAGATATTTTTATATTTCCTATATCCACTTAGCTCTTCTTGTCGCTGGAGACTGGGGGGCTGTTTCCTTTCGCGCTAACGGCAGTCTCTCTGTCTCACTCTTTTTTCTGTTTAATTATTATCATTCCCCACCCTCCTGTTAAGGGCCTTAAACCCTTTCGGGTAGGCCTTGTTGGTGTGGGTTCCTTTCCTTTCTTATACTTAATACTCATTTTATTTCGGTATTAAAATTGCGGGCACTTTTTACGGTCAGCAGCATGATAACTGTATTAAAACGTACTGATAAAATGGAGATTTTATAGATTTCAGAGTGACATTCATGAAATAAAAAAAAAGAAAAAAAATCCCTTATTTTTCACCATTGGAAGCGAAATATGCAAATAGATATTTGTTTAAAGAATGAAAATGGTTTGAATGTCATTACAACAATAAAACGCATTGTTGTAATGCCTAAAATATTTTTAAAAATCTATTGAACTTAGAGAAAAAACTGTTACATGAACTTAATTGATATCATTGAAAAGGTAATTTTTTGTACTTTCAGACGGTATAAGAATAATTTTTACACTGTAATAGTTTCGGAAGCTATTAAGAAAAAGACAACATTTCGCTTACTTTTCAATTAATTAAAATTTCCATAAAAGGGCTCCATGATGCACATTCCCACACTCCAAAGTATATTTGTGAGATTTTTCGTAGCTCTAGATCCAGTGGTCTGTCCTGTAGGGCGCCAACACACAGACAGAAACATACATTCTCCTTTATTATTAGTAGAAATGTACTAACTATGCTTCATATATATCTACAAAAGCTGCCTTTAAATATCCCATCTGAAGTTTCATATCCATTAGTTGATTATTGGGAAGAGGCTTTATGCTTCTTGACAATGTTCTTAATGGTCAGAATCAGCACTTAAGAGATTTTGTTTTCTAAAACACTTGCAACAGTAAGCTTCATGGCATCCTCAGACCACTGTCCGCAACCCTCACCTTTAGATTTCTCCTTCATCGTCGCCTAAAATCGCATCGTTACCTATGAAAAAAGGTGCCTACTCCAAACTATTTTGGCTCATTTGGGGGTGGCCCATGTTACTCGATTTTGCCATGGTCCATACTAACGGATCGACATTAAAAAGAAATACATGGTGCCGACTAAAGTCGGTCAACTATCTCACACCGAGCAAGGCGCTCCCGGGCGGTCTAAAAATTTCCCCTTAACAGCATTGAAGGCCGGTCTGAGGCGGGTGGTTTCTTTTTAGGGGAGGTGAGGTTCTGAGATTGCTTAGGAGATAAGGTGGTAGGGGGCCCAATTGCTCTTGCCTACCACTTCCCATTTCCATGAGTCTTAAGGGAAGATTATAGCAGGTGGTGGGTAAACAACTACATATGTTGGGAGAGTCCGATTCATGTCGCTTCCTCCCCAAAAGTCCGGGTTTTAAAGGGACCAGAAAAAAAGTCTCCTCGGGGTTAAAGAGTTAAAGTAAACGAGGTGAAACTTTCACGTCTTAATCTGAAGCTAAATAATAACACTAGTTTCACAATTTTATTCTTACCTCTAGAGTACAAGGAGTTCTCAAAATGTGTACCAAGCAACCACTGAACGACACAAAGAAGTTACGTGAGACAACTATTTGCACATGGCGGACTAATGCTTTGTACTCTAGACTGCTATTTACAGACATTCTATGAGTATGTGGTCCATATTTCCCGACGGCCCATACTACCCGCGTTGACCTTATAATTAGGGTCACCATACGCCCGCATTTCGAGCGGACAGTCCGGATTTCAAGTTCACGTCCGGACCAGCATCCATATCAGTAGTATACTTAGCTATTCCAGCACAGAGAGCCACCTATACAACGCGATTTGTGAGCGAGAGTTCGGAGCGATCCGAACTGTGTTTACGATACACAACCGCTTCGCGAATGTAGGGCCCCGAAAGCACATTTTCAAGCTCGATTTACGTTCCGCCGAAAGCAGACGATAGAAACCTGTTTACGCAAGGGGAGTGAAGTTAGAAAAGCGCAGAGTTGGAAGGAGAAAAAGTCTTCATTGCCTACACGGTTAGTTTTCGCGTTTGCAAGCTTCTATATTTTTATTGAAGTAGGAAATTGTTTTTTACAGTATTTTTCCTCAATCTTTCTTAAAGGTTTTTGCATACAATAAATAAATGCTTGATATATAATATAACAATAGATAATTACGTCGAGTTCAGTTTGTCAGGCCTCCTGTCGTTTGCAGAGAGAAGAGGAAAGAAAAAGTCT
>BGPR01022104.1:0-15050 GCA_013235015.1 Araneus ventricosus | reverse complement strand
TTTGTGTCGCCGCGCGAGAATGCGTTTGGGTCTCAGTGTTGTTCTTCTCTCTGTTCGGAAAACTAGCTTACACGTTTAGTTTCGCCATGCGTTTTGGGAAAGAAAGCTTTTGGGGGCGGAGAACGAAATCGCAATTATTAGTTCTTACCCTTGCACATTTAGTTTCTCCTCTCTTTTTGTTAATTTTTAGACTTGCAAACTTATTTGTTCTAGTTTCTAAAATTGAATTGTTAGTTCTTACACTTGCACATTTCGGTTTCCCAGTTTCTCTGTTCTCAAATGCAACTTTAGTGTTTAGACTCGCACACTAACTTAGTTCCTACACTTTCGAACTTCTTACACTTTTATCTTCTTTGCTTATATTGTTCTTATACTTGCAAACATTCAAGTGCGAGCCATCGGGTTCAAGAGATGGCGTGAACATATTAAACTAAATCTAAGAAAAGAGTCAAAGTCTATTGATTGGAGAAAAAGAGAGACACACGCATTTTAATCAAACAAATCTTTTATTTTTTCATAATCACAACTTATACATGGTTGCTTATTATTTCACGGTTAGATGCATTTTCACAAGCAATGCAAAGTGATACATAATAAAGAGTAGCTTTGGTTTATCACACTAAGGATACATTTTCACAAGCAATGCAAACAAAACATAATTTCATCGTCACATAGCAGTCTGAAGTCACCAAATTTCGCTTCGAAATTCGGACATTCCGGGATATCATTCCAAGACACGCCTTTCGTCGCTAAGATACTGTCCACAATTGTTTGAAACAGAATTTTTTGCGAAGAATAGACGTTCTATTTTTCTGCAGAATTATATTTCGTGAGTTGGCAGAAACCAAATCGTTTCTCTTCTGTTTGTGCGTCATGTAGGAACTGAACTACGTCTGTGTTTGACAATATTGTAAAGTACATAATCTTCGAAGGGTCCACATAATTTTTATACAGTCGAGCATTTTCGATGCATTCCAGAATATTATCATAAAGGATGTTGTGAATCTGCAAATAATCACATCCCGAGCAAGGATCCGCAACGATGTATCAAAATCTCTCCTTGCCTGGTGCTCATCTGAACTCACAACTGATGTTGTGATTGATATAACTCTGACTTTTATTTTTTTGACATCATATTTTGAAGAGATTTACATTGCTGATTGGAGGTGAGGAGAGTTGAATGATTTGTCAATTTAAATTGTGTTTGCGCAAAACATGCTACGATTCGTTCGTTTTCGCAAAAATTTATTTCTCGCAATCTGTCGATCGATAATCCTCGAGTCAAATGCCATAGAAAATAGAGACAAAAGAGCCCACAAGATGTCGTTTTGGGATGTTGCAAGATTTTCGAATTCCATTCCATTTGTGTCGAATTGTTATCAATGAATTTTTTAATGTTCCCCACCGGATACGTCCCGTAAGAACAGAAGAAAGTGCATTTAGCTTTGTTCTCAAAATAAACAGCTTGCCAGTGCGTTCCTTTTTCCAAAGACGAATCAGTGTTCACTATAAATGATCGATATAACCTCGATTTTTGGGAAGCAGATCGCTCGCAAACACGCCTCCAAATCTTCTAGTTATTATAGGATCGCTGTGCGCTAATCGTAACAGTGTTTGAGTGTCCATGATGTTTTAATAGTCAGTGAATATGTTTATGCTTTTGTCGATCTCGATAAGCGATTGCATTTCCATATAAACTAATAATGTGACTGTTTCTGGAAGATCCTCGTCAAATTTTAAATGAATCGATATGTCTCCGCTTCGAGCTACATTCATAAAAGAATCGCTGGCAGAATAATCTTGCTTGAGGTCGAAGACATACAAACATGTGTTGTCTTTATATTCCTCAAGTGTAACGTTCGTGTTCTGTTGGGAAAGATCCGTGAATAGACTCAAATAGTTTCTTGCGAACAGATCATTCTTATAAGAAGGTGTGTAGGCCGACATCGGGATCTGAACTCCTTTCTCCGATAAGTAAATATAAGTCAGATTATAATTCTTGAAATTAAAAGGATTATTTTAAAATCGCCATTAAACGCCGAATTAGAAACCAACCCCAGAATCATTCGTGAAGGAAGAATACCGTTCATTGCGTTTGGAATTATAACACTTTTGAGCCCAGAACTGAGAGTGAAATTTTTCGTTTCGATTCCAGTGAAAGGTATTTGCACCAATGCTTGCTCTAAAGCCTTTTCATGCACGACCACAATGGAACTCGATACATAGCATTTTCGGATAAAGAGACTTATATTTTCTATTTGAAGACGAAACGCACCGCTTGTAGCTAAGAGAGTAAAATTGTCTTTTGCTTTCAACAAACGCACTCGAATCTTTGTAACGCTAATTAGGAGTCGAGATTGTGTTCCTAAATCTATGTGAAGAATTCCTCACATACCGAATATCTTGCCTCCTTTAACCCGTTCATAGCGTTGTTTTAAACCCAAATTTTTGCCGGTGGCTGTTACATCGGTATCGTCAAATTCACCTGCGGTATCTTTATAGAACATGCCAGCACGCAAAAATTCTTTTGCGAGGATTCAGAATGCAACAAAATGCTATGAATATATGTTTTATAAGCATAATTACTCTCTGAAGAAATTTGTCGATCATTGAGTGAGATGTAACATTCCGAAAACATTGTATTCCAAAGATAGTTTATAGATCCACACTTGTCGTTGACTGTGAAAGCTGTGCCATCCGCTTTCAGAATTTTTGCTTCAATGTTTAGAAGGATGTGCGAGAGATCGAAATAGGCATCTCCCAATCCTGTGATTTGAAACTCGATAGTGTTGCTATCAGAAATGGAAGCGACTGGATGAATTTCCACAAAACTAGAATTTTCAATTGCTAATTGAATTTTCTCGGGACCGAATAACACGAGCTCGCTCTTTGTGCAGTAACATCGCTCCATATTTTTTCTGGTGTTAGAGATCGGAAAAGACGTCAGTCGGACTCAATTTCTGTCGCTTCGTTTGACGGGGTCTCATTGATTTTTTCCTTTTAACACCTCCTCCACCTCTTAATTTGCGAAGTACGTCTGCTGTTACTTCTCGTCCGGATTGACGAATTTGATCTCTCGCCGCATGGCGAAATGATTTTCCTTGAGAAACATCCTCGACAATATTGCGACCAGATGTCAATAAACGTTTGCCTAAATATTTTCCTGCTTGCATCATCAAGGGTAGGGCGTATCGACGCAAGCTACTGAAAAAACCATATCCTCGTTGAATGGGAAAATCGGAAGCAAAGTATGGATTAGCATTCCCAATTTGATTGTGATAATGTGCAATGCAATGCTCAGGTTGCAATCTATGACCGCGTTCGCCATTGTTGTTCTTGACTCTGAAAATCAGACAGAATGAGATAGCATTTATATAATTTTTTTCCTAAAGGATAGAACCAAATTCGTTTTCCCCGCTATGAATTTGATGGGAGTACCGCTGCTTGTTCGCATTTCAATTTTGATAACATCAAAAAACTGTTTTTTAACTCTAAAGTACAAAGGAACCAAAAAGTTTTTAACTATTTTTTCGCTATGTTCGTTGGCTACTGGAATAATTTTCAGAATCAGATGCCAAGGAATCACCCACGAGAGAGGGGGAGACAATATCGCAATACACATAGACTTCTGTGATGCCTGCTCGCAACTCTAAAACATATTCTGATTTATAATCACCATGATCAAAGGTTTGTTGAGAGAATCCCAACAGATCTTTGAGTTTCTCTCCAAACGTGACAACAGTGTGTCGAGGAACTTACAGTCCCACTCTCGAATCTGCACTCAGTCTTAAAGAGATAAACTTTATTTCTTTAAATAAGTCTTTTGCATTTTGATACATTCCAATCGGAATGAGAAATGTTGCGGTTTTGGTTTCTTTGCGAGTTGTGGGGAACGTTTTATAGGCGGTCACATGGAATGATTCGCCCTTGATCGATTCAACTGGTCGAGTATAGGGAAATTGCATTTTCGATTGTTCTCCGAGAATGACATATGCATCGTCGATTATATTCAGAGCAGTCATTAGTCTGGGGCAAGAGTTCTTCTTGAATTCAATGTTAATATTGAATTGCAACGTCACTATGATTTGTCTATTTTTTTCCGAAAATTTAACTTCATTAGAAAGTCCGGCTTCGCTTAGATTCAATTCAATTTGTTTAAATAAATCTCCTTTTTTAATTTTATGTCGTAAGTATCATCCAAAATAGGTTATCTTGCAACCAGCTGAATTTCTTGATTTTTGAAAATCTCTCTGTTAGGAGGCTGATATCTTCTAATTTCCGTAAACCCCCCAGGTTTATGTGGAATCGAAAAGTCTTTATTGGGATCTAAGCCCAAAACTCTTAAAAGTTGGTTTCCTTTTTCTACTGTGATAATCCAATCAAATTCCCGTTTCAGTTCCACTTTTAACTGTGTCTTATTTTTGATGTGAGTGAACACCAATGGAATATCTGTAAAAATATTTTTCATATTCGCATTGAATCCTGCAACAAATTCTTCATGATCTTAATTGTAGAGGGGAATGTTGAATGCTGAAAGAAGTGTTTCCTCTGGAATATCAATTTCTCTTATAACAGAATAGAAATCGTTATAATGGGGTTGGATTGCAAAGTACTTTCCTGGGATAGTCACTTCGGATGAGCAACATTCCCACTCGCCATTTAGAGTAATTGGTCTGGTTAATTTCGTTCAAAAATTATTTGGAGAGTTATCCGGAAAATATTGCATACTCGAGTTCGATGGCAAAAGAATATGAAAATCTGTCATGTTTTCAGCCATTCCACTTTAATCCAAGAGTTAAAGGAATCCTCAAAACCGACCCACTTCACCAACAATTGACGTGAAGTACCCCGGCCTTTTGTGCTAATAATTTTCTCAATTGCCCACAAATTGTTGTCAGACTTATCAATTTTTTGTAACTCTTCTGTATAAAACCGACCAGGAATTTCGTTGCCAGACAGATCTTGTAACACATATGTCGGAGGATTTGTTGGATATCGTTTGTAGACTACAAATGTTTCTTCCGTCCAACCAAGTAGATAACCTTTCCTGAAAACTTTACGAGCTTTTGAAATTCTCACCATAACGTTAACCGCAAATCGAAATCTAATTGGAGCGTTTATGTTGTACAAAGATTTATATAACAGAGGTTCATCAGCTTCCGTGACGTTTACAGGCGCAAATCCATGGTTTCGATGCACGGAGTGGTTGTATGAATCAACGAGCGGTTTTAAAATATCTAAATACTTATATGAATTGCGATGAGTGAAAACGCGATACATTTTATTTTGCAGCGTTTTGTGCGCTCTTTCCAAAATAGCACATTTCGCTTCGCTTTTTGTTGAATAATGGTGAATGTTATGTTTCTTAAATAGGTCAGGAACGGTTTTGTTGTAAAACTCGCTGCCTTTATCTGTTTGGATATTTTTAGACCGAACCTCTTTAAAAACTTTGCGGAAAACTTTAGCGATCGTGCTTGCCTTTTTGTCTTTGATCGGAAACGCTCTTAAATATATAGACAGAACGTCTATAATAGTTAGAATGTATCGATAGCCTCTGTTAAAGCGTGACAATTTGTGTAAATCCACTAAGTCACTTTGCCACAACTCGTTCAGCCCATATGCAATCGTTTTCCGTCTTTGGAATTTATAACGCACAGGGAAATGAAGCGAATAAGGATCCTCTCCCGAGAGAAATTTCCGAACGCGATCTTTCTTTAAACCACTTGCTTCTAAGATCCTCTTGACGCCGCCAAACGAACCAGGCTCTTTGGGATCGTAGTAAAGTTTCTTCAATTTTTCCACTTCTTCCAGCTGATGGTCAGAGTTTACGACAACCTTTTGGTCTCCTCCCAATTTGTCCATTGTTTGAGTTGGATGGTAGGCGAACTCTCGGGATCGGAGAGTGTTTTCTTTATCGCCTCTTTTTCGGGTTCTTGTGAAGTCTCAGGATTCGAGAATATTTGTAATCTTTCCGCGATCGTCAATTTCTTAGGTTTAGATTCATTCAGAGTGCTCGGTGAGCTTTGATCCCTCCGTTTCGGATCAGCTTGTGAGAGAAGTATCAACTCTTTCACATTTTTATTGACAATCCACCCTTTAGGTATGTTCGCATCCAATATTCCTTGCAAAAAAGTATGAACACCTGGAGGTGGTTGGCTGTCAGCTCTTTCATTTCTCATCAAATAACTAAATAAATCAATTACATTGCTTCTATATTCTGTTTTTCCATCTTTTTGCAATTCGTTCATATCATTGAATGTGCAATTGACATCTCTAAGTTTTTCCAAAATGGGTATGATATATTTCTTTCTCGTCATCGGAATGGTATATGCAATATATTTTGCAATCATGTTTTTCTGGAAAACAACGCTGTGGGTTTTTCTTCTTGCTCCACCTCTGTTTCTTGCACGAGTTCCTTAGGAATCTCAAAAGGTTTCGGTGGTGGACTGAGCTGCATCAAACGCTGATATTTCGGAATCCAATGAGATAATAGTCTGGCTTTCATATCGTCTGGCGTTTCTTCATCATGTAATAGATTTGAAATATTATCCTCAACTCTTATTTCTGGTTTGTTTAGTTGATAATATTCTGATACGAGCTCCTTTGGGACTAACGCCATTTTTCGAGCCATTCTTTTAAATTCGCTTGCCTATAGCTTTCCCCACTAGACCTCCAACAAGACTCAAAACAGCGGGAAGAACGAGCGGTAAAACCCACCTGTTTGATTTGTCAATAACTCGCGCTTTCGAGCAATGGGGATATTTCTGTCGGCTAACTGGCGAATGACTTTCTTATAGCGACACAACTGTCGAACCTTCGCTTTCGACACGTTGCCTGCTAATACATTTTGACATATTTCGCATAATGTTTTTATCTGTTCGTTGGTAGCACTTTTTAATATTGCATTTCTTTGTTGGGGACTCGCAGAGAATAAAATATGCAACAAATGCACATGTCTTTTGATTCGATTCACTTTTTTTATTCCGGCACAAACACCCAATTAGCTCCTCTTTGATCTGGAAAAAGTGATTTTCGCAATCTCAATTCTTTATCTGTCGTTGGAAAGCAATCCACAAGTAGGAATTGATATTTTTCCGCTGTAACATTTTTATAGGCGTCAATGAAAAATTTAGAACGATCGGGAAACACCTGTCTGCCAAAACATGCAATTTGCGATTGATCTCTGTTATTTCGAAAGAGTAATATATATAGTGAGCATTCAGACTGATATCTCTTGCAATTTTAATGCGGGTGAAAAGATTTTGCGTGATCAAAATTATGCTGAAATTCTTATGATGAGATCCAACAGTAAACATTTGCGATATTTCAGTTGTAAAATTGTGCATAAGGTCATCCAAAATCAAAAGTTGAAAGTTTTCGTCTTCCATTGGCAATCCTGCTATGAATTTGATATTTCTCTCTTCGTGAAACCATGGTTGAGAAATTTTATAACACCACACGACTTTTTTGATCGGTATTTCATACATTTGTTCAGAAATTATTTTTCGAGCTAAATGAGTTCCTCCGCTTTGACCCGGTCCATTAATTATCATTGAAGATGGGAATTTCAGTCGTAAAAACATGATTGGAAACAGTTCAACACACTTCACACATTTTTCTGAATTCACTTTTGTTCAACTGAACACCGAGAATCTCTGGGATAGGATTCAGGGTTTGGTTGGAGAAAAAATATCGTATATCGAATATCTGTTGTTTATTTTTTAAACAGATATGAAGAAATATTTTCCTCCCAATATATTTGGAAACAATGCACGAAGAGTTCGTGATATTGACTTTTTGAGGCAATTCACTCGATGTTTGCGCTTGCAAATAGATTATAAAAACTATAAATTCAATGATCATAACACTCAGTAAAACAAATATGTTAGACCAGGTTTGTTTTGTAACGTTCGTCATCTTGAGAGTGAGAAATATTTGCACAGACTTTTATACACCTGGTCATGAACGAATTCTTTTCTACCTTTATTTATACAAATAATATGTCTCGCGAACGATAGCAAATATCCTATTTTAACAAGAGTGATTCCGTCACGGAAAAGGGTTTGATCGAGTTCTAAAAATACTTGTTCATTAACGGGGTGCTCTGAAGCTATCTCGGAGAGGTAAAATAATTTCGCCCCACAACTTTGATAAACCTCTTCCATTTTAATCGAAACACAATGGAAACACTGCTTATATACGCTCAATCAATAAAATAAATAAATAAAACAGATTTCTATTCGGGCGCCTCTTATGTATTTTGTTTTAAACTATAATCTCGAAAAAGAATCGTGGCTGAAACTTTCGACTAGGATCGAACCTGGAAATTAGACAAAGATTCTAAGACCCAGAAGCTGGGGGAAATATTGCTGCTGAGCCATAGAATCTCTAACAACAGAAACAAAACAATCGTTTTTCATTTTCGCTTCAATGCCAATTTCAAACATGTCTTATAATTACATTTTAGCATTGCTTTCAATTAAACTCTGCAGACGCAAGAGATTAAATTAACCTTAAATCTTCACCATAACCTCCTAGGTTTCGGTGGAATAAGTGTTTTTCATTTTCGCTTCAATGTCAATTTCAAACTCGTCTGATAATTACATTTTAGCATTGCTTTCAACTCAAGAGATTAAATTAACATCCATTTTAACCACAATGAAACGAAACAGATTTTTTTATATAGCTACTGCAAACCCCTCTTTTTTTATATTCCTAGGCTCGAACCGACAAAAAGACTCGGTGACATAGATATGAGTTTTAACATCTATGCCATCGAGTCTCTATCATACGGAGTGAAACAAATGTTCCGAACTTCAAATTAGACTAATAGTTTCTAAATTATTCATTTTGAACATTTTCATCAAAACAAATTCGCATTGTTATTTTATTATCTAAAAGTTTCCTCAAAGCAAATTTCCTCAATCAGGATTCATCTCTCGTACTTTCGATCTTTCGATAACAACTCTTTCCTTCATTGTTTTTCAATACCTTGAACGTAACAGGAAAGTCTTGACACGTGCGGCGAAGCTAAACGTACCATTTCTTTTCCTATCTGAGAGGAGAGTAGTATTCCAATGTACCATTTTTTTAGCATAAATATGTCATAAATCTTTTTAGTATAATTAAATACTAGAAGCTTTCGATTCGAAGAAAATTTGTGCTTAAGCACATGTTTGATTCCAACTTGAGCCTGTAGCTTTCCTTTAATCGTGTTTTCGGTATCTGGACTTTAGTATAAAGCTATTTAGTCAACCATTCTAGTCACCTTCTAATCAAGGAATAGGAATAACAATCATCAATCTCAAGCAAAAATGTCCACCTGTAAGAAACTTTTCGATATTCTCCTTTTGATATTTATATATATAATTATATCGCTATTAATTAATTCACTGTTTAGGTTTTCTCTATTTATTTCGAAAGTATGTTTGATGGTGAGGATTTTGATATCTTTTTGATACGACTTCCAGAATTTACATTTTAAAAACCGCTTAAAACTTTGAGTGAGATGAGCTAGGAAGAAAAAATGATTCGCTTTAGCGAAATACAATTTTCTTTTCGAGGTTTGATTCTTTGCGGCCCCCCCCTAAGTTTTCTCGCGCGGCGAAAACTAACCGTGTAGGCATTGAAGACTTTTTCTCCTTCCAACTCTGCGCTTTTCAAACTTCACTCCTCTTGCGTAAACAGGTTTCTATCGTCTGTTGCCGGCGGAACGTAAATCGAGCTTGAAAATGTGCTTTCGGGGCCCTACATTCGCGAAGCGGTTGTGTATCGCAAACACAGTTCGGCTCGCTCCGAACTCTCGCTCACAAATCGCGTTGTATAGGTGGCTCTCTGTGCTGGAATAGCTATGTATACTACTCATATCTTCTTTAGATGATGAGAAAATTGTTGAGCCTCCTTTCCCATTCACCAGTTCAAACTGATAATTAAAAGATTTGACAGTTTTCATTTAATTCTGCTTTTCATTACTATAAATTTGAATTACCAAACATTAATAGATATTGTATGTTATTTACATTCTGATGTCTCAATTTTTTTTATTTCCTCACATTCTGTGCTAATGTTACTAAAAAGGGTCGAAGGCAGCTTTTAGAATTTCATATTAAGATTTGACCCTCCCTCCGGTGCGTCCGGATTTCAACTAAATGAATTGTGTTAACCCCGCCTATCATTCAAATCACATTTAAAACGTATACACATAAAATATCGCAAAACTTTAAGGTATTCCAGATATTAGTTAGAAGAGAATAAGGGAATCTTAAATAACTAGGTTCATATCATTTTTTCAGCCAGGTCTATAGGTGCTACGTGTTATGTTTCGGAGATTGTGAACCGACGAGTTCGTGTGCTCCCTAAAACGGATTCATCGCTGGTGTGTGTTAGAAGAGAAAGGCATTTTATTTTAAGGAAAATTCGAGAATCATTAAATTCTAACATAAAAATTCAAAATGGTTGGCAATTTTAATTAATAATTACAACTCAGTGGCGGCGGATCGTGGGGAGCTGTAGCTCGTCACTTTTCACGGAAACAATTAAATTTTTATTTCATTTCAGTTGCATAAAGCAAGGAATTATAAAAAAAGCAATTGCGTCCTGGAAAGTACGTCCCTGTATAGTGCAGAAATTCGAGTAAGCATTTTGGAAAAGTACTCCCATTGAATTAATTGACACTCAATTTGAAATAGATATACAAATTAAAAGATCACATACTGAATTTCACCTATCTCGATGTGTTTATGAGTTATCATGTTATCTTGGGAACACGATAACTGGAGTAATTTTGATTAGATTGTAACCGGCGAGGGATATGTTGTAAAGATGGTGAAAGTCTTGGCCGAGTTATTAGACGGGCTCATCAGCTCAAATGGAGTGGTAATAGTGGGGGGTTGAAAATTTCGTTTTTCCATAATTACCTTATGTTTGAAAATAGAAATAAAATTCCAATTAGGCGAAATGTTACCTTATCATTAGGAACGACTTTTATATTGAAAGCTTTTTGAGAGCTGCAAATGCTTAGAACTTATGAACTGAAATATCATTTTCAGTTCCCTTCCCCCCCTCCAACTTACCTTCTTACTATAACTGGCTTACGATTGAAGATAGAAAGATAATTCCAAATGGGTGAATTATCATCTTATCGCAATGAACAGTTTTTATGTTGCGCAATTTTGATAGCTGCAATTGATAAGAAATTATGAGTTCAAAAGTGATTTTTAACCCGCCTTCTTCCCTTTTATGTAGCATTATGGTACGTTTTAAACTGCGTCAGTTTTTTGAAGTGCTCCAATTACTCGCATTCGCTTCCACTTTTTAAGACGGCAATTCATCTGACGTCCATTCCATTCCATTTGTCCCAAGACTGGTCTTTTTTACTCCCATTTTAATCGAAAAATACAGGCACGCCACTCACTTGTATTTCAATTGACTGGGAAGAAAATTTTGCAGATAGGGAAAAAAATAGGGGTTTTCTAGCGTCTGGGGAAAAACGGAGATTTTTCAGTCCACTTGATATATCGACAACAAGATTCATGCGCGCGCTGTGTAGTTAAAAATGCACGCTTAACTTATTATTTTTATTCCTTTTTAGCTAAAAATCTCATATCACAGATATATTAATCGATATTTGGGATTAAAAATTTGGGTGTCAATGATTTTAAAAACGTGTTATTAAACTGAACGTACCGTCAGATTTTAATGCGATTCCGTGTGAAACTTGTGACATTACTTTTAAGGAAGGTATGATGCTGGAAACTATTAACTGAACACGTAATATTTTTTTTTTTGATTTTGAATTAAATGTTACTTATAAAAGCAGTTTTTCTTATAATATTCTGATTTATATTTAAGACATAAGTTATCTCTTTTTGTATATAACTTTTAACTAATAAATAAATTAGCAGTCTTCTCTTGTTATGATTGTTTTATCTAGTACAACATATTCATTTAACTATACTATGTATTTTATTGCTTTCTGAGAAGCTAGTACATTCTTTGGAGAGAAAAATCTGTAAATCTATGTTCTGATGTAACGATTGAAATAAAAATAAACTTTTATGAACCATTTTTATTCTGATGTTTATATACTTCTGTTCTTGAATGCAGACTTTTAAAAATTCTGTCTTGCTGTTAATGCCCAAAGAAAGGAAAATTTCTATAAGAATTTCAATAGTGGCAAAAACTTGTGAATGAAGGATTTGATGAGTTAATAAAATTCATTTGAATTTAATTTCAATGTTAAAAAGCATTGTTACGTGTTGAAAATGAATTTTGTTCTGAAAAGTGCATTCTAAATAATACATGACACATTATTAATATAGCCAAATATTCAAGACTTTACTTCTCTCTTTTTGTATGATAAAAATTCTTTGAATAATTCCCATTTATTTAAATTAATTGCTTCAACATAAATTAGTTTTGATCTCTGTTAAAAGCTTTTTGATGAAATTAGAAACCAGTTATTCGCTGTTAAACTAGTTTAACTATTTTTTAGAATGAAATTCACCGAAATTATTTAAAATATGTAAAAAAATTAAATGAAGCCGAGTGCCATAATAAGTCATAAAGAAAGTAAGCATTATTACTGAACCAGGAACAGAAGAATGATCAACTGTCAATTACTGTTACATAGTTAGCCACGCAGGGTACACTTGTCCCTTTGTGTACTCTTGTATATTGTGCACTAACCATTTAAAATTGAATGATTGTGTTATATTGTTCCTGAGTATTTGAAGGACAGGTACTGAAAGATTGACCTCTAAACAACGAATGGAATTTAAAATGCAGCGTTTTGAAAACTAGTGGAGGATACCTGTATCCCACACAACTAACGGAGGGTTAAATGATTTTGAGTTTTTAATTTTGATATTAGCTGATTCCAAATTTAATTTTTTTTTAATAACAGGAAAGTTCACCTATTTGAATGATGATCCTGAAGGGTTCTTTAAAGTAGACTATAAGTGAAACTGATAAACCCAAAGACAAAAATGATGCAATACCATAAATATAGTCAATAAGTAAAGTATTGATATATAGTATAAAAATAGTAAATAGTTTAATAAACAAATTTAAGCTAAAAAATTTTGTATTGACATTTTTTATGCAAAATCAAATTTTCTATATATGAAGTCTACAAGAAATCATAGAATAACAAGTTTAATTTTTGTATAACATGTACAAAACGGAAAATGATGCACTATAAGCATAAATTATTTTTAATTTATTTTATAAAATACTACAATGACTTGCAATCTGTAAATTCATATATAAAGCAAATTTATTTAGTAGTTTGCTAATTATAACCAACGGTGATAACAACTCTATTTAGAAGATCATGAAAACTAGTTTCAGCATGTTTATGTGATGCACATACATACATGCCTATTTTTAAAAACAACTGGATTTTCACTACTTTATGAGGCAGGAAGTTTTATTATTTTACTAGATATTATCGAAAAGTTTCAAATTTTTCCAATATCTTAATGACATATTTGTTCTGAATCAAAACACAAGATAGGTGTCTGACTTTGTCATTTCACAGTTAAAATTCTTTTCCATTGTTTTGTTGAATGATATTACATATTAGGAACATTCAGCAGGCTTATTTAATAATTTGAGAGCACAAGAATAACTGGCATTCTTGTTAAAAATCAAATTGAGCACACTTAAAGAGAAAAGTTTTAATTGTGGAGCATGATTCATAATACAGAGTCTGTTCGAAAACATTTTAGACGATTTTGTTTCGCTGTTGGAAATATTTGTCTCCATAGAAAAATTTATTTTCAATTACATTTTTGAAATTATACATTATCATCACCGACCTAAAATTTTTGTATTCCATGAAAAATGAGGCTTTTAAAGAAGCGATGGATGGAAGGCTATGGCTTTGCACGTTCTGAAGAGAGTTGTTCTTATTCAGTTATTGAATGATGCAAGCCACAGTTATTCAATATCTTAAGTTGTGGTAGGTAATATTTTTAATAAAAGAGGAAAAATTGTACAAGTCTGGTTTCAATTGGAAAAATTGTTCCAAATATGCATCTCTAGGGAAAAAAACCCCAATATTTCGAATATTGCAAAGATGAGATATTTAAAGTTAAAAATAAAATCCCAAAAGTCAAAGGTTTGTTGCAAAATCATCTCAATATCAACTGTAAACAAATTATTAACAATGGTTTGATTCTTAAAAATGCCAAAAAAACACTGATGTTCATCGTCTTTCTTCATGTCATATCACAGATGCAAAATACTCTGCAGAATTCTTTATGAGGAGAAAAATTGTCAAAATAGGTAAAGTTTGGGTCAATTTAAATGACTGCATGAATAAAGGAACAATTTATCATAATCAAAGTGGAAAAAATTCTTAAAACTTGGTTTAAAGAATATACAGAAAGTTTTTCTAAAGGATTTATGATTCTTCCTGGTTTCTCATGTAATCGCCAAAAAAAGAGTGGGGAAAAATGTCAAAATCAACTCCACATTCTATCAGCAATATATTTTAAACCCAATCTTTAAATAAGAAATATCTCTTTATCCACAATGCCATCAATCAGTAGAACTGCATCAAGACAAAGCAAGCAGCCACATATCACAATCTACTGTCAATTTAATGGAAAAATAAAACAAGGAATGGCTATTTAGACTGTACCCTTCACTGCTTTCCTGCTAATCCACCCCACCTATCAATGTTTGTATCACCTATGAATTTTTGGACATTTAAAAAGCGCATTATCCAAACGTCGACCTACCTTTGCAGGCTTTGAAAAGCTGTTCAAGAGGAATGCAACAAAATACCTCTTCCAATACTAATAAAGACATTATCATGGAAGTTACGATGTAGAAAGATTGATAAAAATAAGGCTTATCAAATTGACTATTTAAAATACAAAAAAAATATGTAAAATAGTTCTGTAGTTACATTTTAAAGAACCAAAAAATGCGTAAACAGCCTCTGTAGATACAGGGTGTCCAACAAAGGACTCCCTCATTTTAAAATTAAATAACTCGGCAACGGAGATCGATAGAAGAACGAAACCAGTGATATGCTTAGT
>BGPR01022103.1:0-16020 GCA_013235015.1 Araneus ventricosus | reverse complement strand
ATTTCACCCAATTCGGTTATTGTTATCAATCGGTTAATGTTTTCAAAATTCTTAAGTCCCGAAGTGGTCACATTAAGCTGAGTCTACTGTAATTTCCTTTTCATGCATCTTAAACACTGCAACACAGAGAGTGAAGATGTTTTCCCTGCAGAAGATGTTTTCTGCAGATAGGTTCAAAGTCGTACATCAAATTTTGCTTCAAAACACCATAAATCCATACAAATTACAGCAGATATTTGGGTAATCACCAGTCATGAATGAAAGGAATTTTCATCTCGCTAGATTCAGTTTCAATTTTTTTTATCCATCACAGCATGTAAAAAACATTCCCATGTCACAACACTATCTGAATTTCACCATCAGAAAAAGATAATGCATTTTAAACGCATCCCATTCCCAAACGCTACCGGCTGACAGCTTTACCACCAGAATTTCAAAGAGGACAAATCATTGACCTAATGCACAGGAAACCCAGAATATTAAAGCTCCTGGATGATCGGTCCTCGCTTCACTTTACAAAATAAACTGCTACAAGCAGCGTGTTAAATCACTTGGAAATAATTTTCATCATCCAGCTGTGCCTCAGCTGAGAAGAAACGTCTCCCTTGTTCATGGGCAAAAACGTCATTCCGATCACGTATCACGGTGCAGGAATAAATTGAGCCATGATTGGAAGCAAGCTTCTGTAAACAATGGGCGATGCGTCTCACAGAATTAAATGACCGTAGATCGTCCTACGACATTGTAATCAGTGTCAAATTACACCAATTAGCCGCCAGCTACAGGAAAAGCCAAAATGAGTAATTTTCAACTCGACTTGGGAAAAGCGTTGATGATATTCATAGAGATACGGGTAATTTTCTATAGACACCAACAGGAAATTTATAATAATAATAATAATAAAGGGAAACTCGCGTGGCTTTATGATTATACAGTTTTCCACAATGTGCATTGCATTTTGCATTTCAATACTAAATATGTAAGTGTGCATTGGTTAATTTAAAAATATGGACAACAGTAATAACAAAGTTAGTAGAATGTTACTCTGAGGAAATACTTAGTCCAAAGTTAATTCACCCCAATTCATCTTAAGTTGTAGATACGCTTTTAAAATAAGTTAATTAGAACAAAAAATGATTTTTTTTTTTAGTTTTAAAAAACGCCATTGTTATCAGTGTCAAATTACACCAATTAGCCGCCAGCTACAGGAAAAGCCAAAATGAGTAATTTTCAACTCGGCTTGGGAAAAGCGTTGATGATATTCATAGAGATACGGGTAATTTTCTATAGACACCAACAGGAAATTTATAATAATAATAAAGGGAAACTCGCGTGGCTTTATGACTATACTGTTTTCCACAATGTGCATTGCATTTCAATACTAAATATGTAAGTGTGGATTTTAATTAAAAACATGGACACAGTAATAACATTAGTAGAATGTTACTCGACGAGAAATACTTTATCCAAAGTTAATTCACCCTTTAATTCACCTTAAGTTATAGATAGCTTAAATAAGTAATTAGAACAAAAATGATTTTTTTTTTTAGTTAAAACGCTTGTAATCGTAAAACGATTGTACTCAGAAAAAATGAGTACACTCGACTTGAAAGTTTAATTCTATACTAATTATGCCAAGAGTTATAATATAAATAATATCCCCCCTCCCTCCAAAAAAAAATCTTAAACCCGTGAAGTACATTCCTAAAGATGTAAATAAATTAATTAACATAAGGTGTGGTGCTATATAAGAATTTTGTACCACTTAGTTAAAATCAGTACAATAAATTTCCACACTGAAAAGTATTCCTAGGCTATATTTCCACTATATCAAAATTGTTTTTTAAAACCTAATATCAGTTTCATAATGAAAACAAGTTAGTTACTCTCTCAAATGGAGTAGCACAAAATTAATGAACGAAAATCAGATGATAGAAAAAGTATATATTTTATATGAAAAAATTAAAAGAGCAAACATTTAATGTTGGATTATAAACAGTTCTTAAGAATTCCATTCAAAAGATTCAAATAACTTAAAAAGATAGAAAAATAAATAAGCCATAAGAATCATTAGCTTTTTAAAATATATTCATTTATAATATTAACCAGTTTCACAAAACAAGTCGCTTTTTGATCAGCACTTTCGGCTGAAAAAACAATTTAATTTTATTGTAAGATTTAATTGACTGTAATTTAAACTTTTTGTTGAAATAATTGTACAACAGAAAAGAAATTTAGCACACGCAATTAGTTATAGCATTGTTCAATGCACTTATTCACATCAAATAGTTTTATTTAATTTTTTAATGCTTCCAAGATCAAAATGCCTTAATAAAAACTATTAACAATATTTGTTATTTATTAACTCTTGTAAAGAAACTGATTTTTTAAAAAAAATATTCATTAAAGTATACCTAAAACTAAGAGCATAATGTGCAATAAAACTCTAGGATTCCATTGGTATATATAACCTTTTCACAATTCTCATAAAGAATCAATTACAAGTTAAACATGTTTATTAATACCATATTAAACCAAGAGATTAGAAGGCAATAAAACCTCTACTTTCTATTGGTATATGTAACCTTTCCACAGTTCTCATAAAGAATCAGTAATCAAATTTAAAGACATGTTTATCAATATCTATATTAAACCAAGAGCATTAAAGTGCAATAAAACTCTACTTTCTATTGGTATATGTAACCTTTTCACAGTTCTCATAAAGAATCAGTACAAATTTAAAGACATGTTTATCAATATCTATTTTAAACCAAAATTAAAGTGCAATAAAACTCTACTTTCATGTATATGTAACCTTCACAGTTCTCATAAGAATCCAGTACAAATTTAAAGACATGTTTATTAATATCTATATTAAAACCAAGAGCATTAAAGTGCAATAAAACTCTAGGATTTCATTGGTTATGTAACCTTTTCACAGTTCTCATAGAGAATCAGTACAAATTTAAAACATGTTTATTAATATCTATATTAAACAAGAGCATTAAAAGAATAAAACTCTACTTTCTATTGTTATATGTAACTTTTTCACAGTTCTCATAAAGAATCAATACAAATTTAAAGACATGTTTATCAATATCTAAAACCAAGAGCATTAAAGTGCAATAAAAACTCTACTTTCATTGGTTATGTAACCTTTCAGTTCTCATAAAGAATCAGTACAATAGACATCTTTATCAATATCTATATAAACCAAGAGATTGGCAATAAAACTCTATTTCATTGGTATATGTAACCTTTCCACATTTCATAAAGAATCAGTACAAATTTAAAGACATGTTTATCAATATCTAAAACCAAGAGCATTAAAGTGCAATAAAACTCTACTTTCTATTGTTATATGTAACCTTTTCACAGTTCTCATAAAGAATCAGTACAAATTTAAAGACATCTTTATCAATATCTATATTAAACCAAGAGATTAAAGTGCAATAAAACTCTATTTCTATTGGTATATGTAACCTTTTCACAGTTCTCATAAGAATCAGTACTAAATTTAGACATCTTTATCAATATCTATATTAAACCAAGAGTATTAAGTGCAATAAAACTCTAGGTTTCATTATATTTGAACCTTTACAGTTTTTTTCATAAAGAATCAGTACAAGTTTAAAGACATGTTTTTAATATCTATATTAAACCAAGAGCATTAAAGTGCAATAAATCTTAGGATTGCATTGGTACATGTAACTTTCACAGTTCTCATAAAGAATCAGCACAAATTTAAAGACATCTTTATCAATATTCATATTAAAACCAAGAGCATTAAAGTGCAATAAAATCTACTTTCTATTGGTATATGTAACCTTTCACAGTCTTCATAAAGAAACAGTACAAATTTAAAGACATCTTTATCAATATTCTATATTAAACCAAGAGTATTAAGTGCAATAAAACTTAGATTTCTATGGTATATGTAACCTTTCAAGTTCTCATAAAGAAACAGTACAAATTTAAAGACATCTTATCAATATCTATATTAAACCAAGAGTATTAAAGTGCAATAAAACTCTAGATTTCATTGGTGTATGTAACCTTTTTCACAGTTCTCATAAAGAATCAGTACAAATTTAAAAGACATCTTTATCAATACTATATTAACCAAGAGCATTAAAGTGCAATAAACTCTACTTTCTATTGGTATATGTAACCTTTATTTGGAAACAATGATTTGAAGGTTATATGATATGAAGGTAGAGTGGTCATGTGAATGACAACATTAGATTGATTAAAGTGATATAAGTTTAATCCCGCGCTCTTCTTCATTTGTGACAGGGGAGGATGTGACAATGTCCTCAACCTGTAACGAATTTCTGATTTCATACAAATGTACATCCGATGCTCAGCCGGGGTCAAACCAGCCTTCGTGTTACACAACATGCCTCGACTAAAGCGATTAGGTGCATCCACAGATAAAATTCATGCTTAGAAAAAGCATAAGTATCACTAAATAACGATTCCAATGATGAAGAATAAAACTTCTCCAGACCTAATGAGATTTTAAATAACTATTTCGTGACAGCGGGTAATTAAGCGCAACAAAGTCTTTCGCTCTTGTTGTTTTTGTTACAGAAAAATATACAGACCATCGTTAATGAAATGTCTAGTTTGTACAACTGCTGCATGTGGGGGGTCAACGTATGTTCACACACATGCCTTCGAAACGCTCACAAGAACGATTCGCATGAATTAATGATTTTTTAAATTAAAAATCAAAGAGTATTTAAGGACTTTTCAAGGAGTATTTAAAGAGTTTTCAAGGAGTATTTAAGGAGCTTTCAAGGAGTATTTAAGGAGTTTTCAAGGAGTATTTAAGGAGTTTTCAAGGAGTATTTAAGGAGTTTTCAAGGAGTATTTAAGGAGTTTTCAAGGAGTATTTAAGGAGTTTTCAAGGAGTATTTAAGGAGTTTTCAAGGAGTATTTAAGGTGTTTTCAAGGAGTATTTAAGGAGTTTTCAAGGAGTATTTACAAAATTTTCGAGGAGTCAATATTTACGCATGAAAAAGGGTCCCCTTTTTAACGCACACAAAAATTATATTAAGAGTATTTAAAACATTGCCAGTAACTCAAATAAATGTGGTTATATTCATTTCTTTTATAAGTTTTTACTAAGCTGATTTATCCAAGAATGCCATGTTAAATCTATTTATATGAAAGTAGAGTGGTGTCGCTTAGACAATCAATTTTTATAAAATTATACAACTACCCTAAAAGTTCAAATAGTTCATGATTTACCATGTTTTATATAAAAAAAACTATTTCCATTAATTTTTTTAGAATTTAATTTCTTAAATAATTTCCATGCCTCACTGTGCACCATTTAACGTTAAATTAAATTAAACATTATGTAAATTAAATAATTCTGAGAATGAAATGAATTATTATCATTTATTATTTTTTTGTAAATAAATTAATTTTAAATAAAACTTGAAAGTGTGACACGACATAATTTAAACATGATGACCGCCTACGTTGAAAACACTGATTTTTGACCACTTTGGAGAAAATTATTTTTTTTTTTGGCTTTTTCTTGTAGTCCAGACTGTCGGCTTTCCAAATCCGTTTACATTTTGTTTCTAAGTGAATTAGAAGAAAAGTTATAACGGTTTTAAAATACTTTGTCTGAAGCAAAACCAACCAGAAGGAAATCTTTAAGTGCAGTTTTCTCAGAACTTCGTTTTTCATACAATTTCCCCACCGTTAACAAACATGATATCTCAAAATCTTGTGATATCATGTTTGTTAACATGTCATATCATATTAAAATCTTATTCACTTGAAATTTTCAGCACATGTTTAAAATAGTATAAGCAATGAAATTAACTAAAATGGTTATTGTTCGTGAAATACTTTTTAAGTTCTAGAAAAATTAAATTGTGAATTAATGGAAAAATGCATATTTACACATATTTTTACCCCTAATTTATTTGTATTTCAATTTTGTTCTTAGATTTTAGTTGCTTTCATAGATAATTCTCCTCTATAACTTGTGTGCAAGGAAAATTAGAATTTCTGCATTACAATTTGGTGTAGAGTGTTAACCGTGTTGGTTAAATTTCATTAAAATTTACTACAAATTCCCATTTATCTCAAAAAATACTATATTTATAAGAAACTTTTAGGTGTTTTTTTGTGTTTATAATTGATAATGCCTATGAAAAAACCAAAAATTTAGTAAAATATACAATTTTTATCCGAACGTAAGCGTTCAACAAAGCAAAAAACAATGGAAATATTTTTTAGATTCTAATAAAAAGTTAACTAAAAATATATAAAACTATTGCTTCCTTTTTCTATGTGTTCGTAAGTGGGAGGCTGAAAATTTCAATTTACCATTTAAAGCCATTCTTCCTTCATTTTTTCCCGCGATGTATTTCATTCAATTTCACAACATAATTTCCCTTGTTACCATACGTTTTTTCACAACATGTACACAATTTAACAACATAATGAACCAACATTTCAAGATCCTTCTCTATAATTCAATAGCCCATACACTTTATCCTTTGCACAATAATCGAAATAGGATCTTCTCAACAATTCGATCTGGAACTTTTTAAGAACAGAATAAAATGTCAGATAATCCGCGGTATTCGAAAAGAGATTTATTGGAGGTATAGAAAAAAAAAGGAAGAAAAAAAATCTTGTGCCTTCCCCTTCGAAATGCCCACTCTGTATTTTGGAATTTATCAGCTTAACTTAATAACGAATCGAAAGTGCAAGAAGTAAATCTCATAAAATGTTTTTTAACGGTAGAACATGTCTTGATAGTTAACTCAAAGCGGCTTAAGGAATGGTCAAACAGCCGAAGAACCTTAATCCTATTGATAGAGGATTCTGTACTGTACATTTTTTTTTATCCCACTGTCCCAATGCCAGCAGTTACCGATGGAATGATTTCAAGAGCGCGCTGTTCTCATTTTTATTTCGTTCCACTAAGTTAAGTTCCAATAAAAGTCGAGATAATATCGGCTTCGGAAGAATATTTTAATGGATTTATTTTAGTTTGTTTTAAGAAGTTTGCGTCAGCTACAAATGTTTGTTTATAAATTTTAAGGAGTCGAAAGTGTATTTTACTCAGAAGAATGGATGTTAAAGAAAGTCCAAAATTTAAGTTTTCGTCCTAAATGTATTATATAAATAAAAAAGGCAAAGACTGTCGTATTTTTCTCTCCGACCTATTAAGAAGGTTTCGCTGCCATTTTAACCTAAATCTGTTTTATAGTTCTACATCATTTAGTCAAAAAATTGTTATACATAAAAAGAAAAGTGGGAGCTTATAAAATTAAATTTATAATGCTTAATGTAAATGTTACTAATACAAGTGTAATTTTATTGGTGGAGAAAAATATCAACAACAAAAAATAAAAAAAAAAAAAAACAGACACGAAGTTATGAGAAAATATATGAGAGAAACCATATCTAAAAAAAAAAGGAATTGTATTTCCATCAACATCAAAATTTTAATCCACCAACAGGTAAGATACTTTCCTCAACCAAAGCCAGAACCGTTAGAAAGATATATGTTTATTAGATAATGCATGGTAGGTTTATGAGATTCTGAAAAGAGAAGAACTTTTGGTTTATAACTTTAATTGAGTACCACCTGTTGAAGGTGAATTTTCTATCATAAAACTGACATATCAAAACTGTAATCCAAAATCGTAATGTTACTGTTATTGGTGTAATTTATTGAGGGAGGAAAATATCAACCAAAAAAATAAAAAAAAATAAAAACAGCACACGAAGTATGAAAAAAATATATGAGAGATAAAACCATATATATAATAAAAAAGGAACGTGTATCTCATCAACATCAAAATTTTAACTCCACCAACACGTAAGATACTTTCCTCAACCAAAAGCACTGAACTGCTAGGAAAAGTATATGGTGTTTATTAGATAATGCAGTGATAGGTTTTATGAGATTCTGAAAAGAGAAGAACTTTTGGTTTTATAACTTACATTCGGAGTCACCACCTGGTTAGCGTGAATTTTCTACTATATAACGCATATCAAATCCGTATATCCAAAATCACCAACAGGAAAACGTCGTAACAGCTTTGGACGTATCTGCCGTCAAAACCATTAGTGCATATATCATTTGGATACCATATGCAACACAATTAGATATAGCTGACCTATCAAGTGTTTTATATTAATAAAATGCATTAAGCAAATTTAACATACGACATTTTGCATATAATACTTGACTGTATATATATTGGATTAAATCTTAGAAATTGTTTACATTTGGCTCTCTCAACTCAAATAAACCCTGATCTGTAGTAGACCACACCCTTAAGGCTCAAAGAACTATCAGGCGAATACCAGGATATTGGTTCGGGTAGTTAGTCTAAAAAATTTTGTATCGTCGTGATCCTAGCTTTTTTTAAGTCAAACACTTTAACTTCACTCTCGGACTAATGAGAATCCAAAAAGAATCACTATATTCTTGATAACTAATAAAAAAACGCAATTGAAATGACTGAAGAACCTTTTCACCTGCTTAAGCAACAAGAACGAGTGGAATGTCTACAACAAGCTATGGAAAATTTTTCGAACCTTGTTAAGTCTCAGAAAGAATATTGCTATCGCTTTATTTTTTTAAAAAAAAGAGTTTTAAAACAAAACAGGTGTAGTATGATACGGACCTCTATTTAACGAACCCCTCTGTTTCTTCGAATTTCACTTTTGCATATAACTTTTTCGTGTAACCAAGAACATCTTTACGAATTCTTTATTTTATGAACTTTTTCTCGGAACAAGAAATTTTGAATCTTTTATTCTGAGGAATGACTTTTTCTCGGAACAAAACATTTTCTGAATTTCTTCGTATTTTGAATCTTTTCGGAACCAAGAACATTTTCCGAATTCTTTATTTTAGAACTTTTTCTGGAACCAAGAACATTTTACGAATCTTTTATTTTATGAACTTTTTCAATATCCAGAACATTTTCATTTCTTCTGTAATAACTCCAATAAAGAAGGCATTCTCTTATTTAAGAACTTTTTTTTTAAGATCCAATATGTTTTTTTTTCTCCCTATTTCAAATATTTTAAATATTCAAACTTATTCTTTCTTTTAACATATGCAGATCCAAGTGCACCCAAGCTTTGGAACAGCAAAGGAAAGGTTTCGCATCAAAGAAAAAAATTTAATTCTTCATGAGGTGGAGGAAGCTGAAAAAAAAGGATGCTGCCTTAAAATTTACATTCTCCATTAGTCAAATCCTGATAAAAATCACATAAGATACAAAATTATGGATTCACTAATTTGTTCAAAACCGATTTTAAAGTAAGCAGTGTACCAATAGATGAATGAGGCAGTTTGAATTGGACAGTGTAAAAATAAAACAATACAGCAATGAATTGTGATGAAAAGAAGAATAAGATGTAGGCAACGATCATGATGCTAAGAAAACTCTTCGTATGATGAAATGAATTCATTAATTTTAATATAAAATTATTTTTTAATGTGAAAATACAGTTGTCCCGCAATGGTTTATTTTATTCTTGTATTCCTTGTAGATTTCTTTTGATGGGTAAATATATATAAAACAAATGATATTAATTTACAAATAAAGGTGTGATGTAATTCTTTTAAAATAATATTTAGTGTGAATCTAAAATCTGCTATGAGTAGCGTTAAAGTATTTTAAAAGGTAATTAGCTTCTAATAATTCCTTCAACAACTTTTTCTGGGATGATTAGCGATTTGCTGGCATAGAGGTCCGACTGTATTTGAAAAAAGATCAGAATTTTGGTTTATATTTGGAAGGAGCTACAGCCCATAACAACTCCTAACTTACTGATAATTGAAATCAACCAATACTCAGTAAACGCCTCTATATGTGTATCTGTCCTCACGCCATGTAACCAACCGACCCAAAGGAAATAGAAGTAAGATTCTGGGCCACTACATTTAAAAAGAGAAAAGAAAACGATGAATAGAAAACGAACAGACGCACAAAAGCCTGAGCTTCAGTCGAAAAGCAAGTAGCAGCTTTATAAAAGCATATCCAAACATCTGGGAGGAAAAGCCTACAGTACCAAAACATATACAACCCAAAAGCCTCTAATTTCGACTACCGACCTTAACAATGCCTACCCCCTCCCGCCGTGGCATTTCTGTTTTTTCAGTACATCATTATTTTCTCCAATTTGCCCCCATTTACCGTGGGTCTTATGAAGTTCATTAGAAATATTAGGCACCTTTCCAACAAGATGATGAACGGAGCTGCTGGGGATTGAATTGATTATCGTCATAGGGATTGCCCAATCTTCTTCTAGAATCAAACTTCTGCTTGTAGTTTAACAAAGTAGAGCTGAAGGTGTATAAACAAGATTGATAATATAAACAAGAAAAGATTTAAATTGTAATAGGACACCTAAATAGAGGTAACATCCAACCTCTTTTGAAAGTTATCTGATCCCCTTGACTTCCACCATAGAAAAGAATTTCTCTTACATCATTAAAAAATGCCGAATTTAATTTTGCCCAAGCTGAATATTAGATACCTAAAACAGATAAGTAACATCCAACCTTTTGAAAGTTATTAATTTCATCCCAAATTATAGAAAAAGAATTTCTCCATATTCATTAAAAAACGCCAAAATTTAATTCCTTTATTCGGCTGAATATTAGATACCTTCCAAACAGATAAGTAAATAATCTAAACTTCTTTTGTTATTTAATTTCGATCCCCAACATAGAAAAAAATAATTTCTCCACATTCATGCAAACGCCAAAATTAAATTCTTATTCGTTGAATTGTTGATACCTAAACAGATAAGTAACATCCAACTCTTTTGAAAGTTATTCAACTTGATCCCCCAACATAGAAAATAATTTCTCCATTCATTAAAACGTTAAAATTAAATTCTTATTCGTTGAATATTAGATACTCAACAGATAAGTAACATCCAGTTCGTCCTTTTGAAAGTTATTTACCCTTTGATCCCTCAAATATACTTTCCACATTCATTAAAAAAACGCCAAAATTTAATTCTCTTATTCAAGTTGAATATTAGATACCTAAACAGATAAGGTAAATATCCAAATCTTTTGAAAGTTATTTAATTTCGATCCCCAACATAGAATTTCTCTACATCTATTAAAAAACGCCAAATTCTAATTCCCTTATTCAAGCTGAATGTATTAGATACCTAAAACAGATAAGTAACATCCAACCTCTTTTGAAAGTTATTTAATTTCTGATCCCCAAAGAGTAGAAAAATAATTTCTCCACATTCATTAAAACGCCAAAATTTAATTCTTATTCAAGCTGAATATTAGATAAACAGATAAGTAACATCCAAACTCTCTTGAAAGTTATTTACCCCGATCCCCAACATAGAATTCTCCACACATTCATTAAAAAAACGCCAAAATTTAATTTTATTCAAATAACTTCGCTATCTTATATATTATTTTAACTTGTTTTCAATATCGAACTTTTTTCCTTCTCTGTAGTTTGTCATCTCCCTCGATTTGTCGTATTTTGCTTTTTCCGTTTCAAAGAAAGTTCCTGAATGCTTATAAGTAAAGAAATTTGTTATAAGTATTTCGATTTATAGGTAATCATTACTATTATCGTTGACAAGATCTATATTGTACCATACTCTACAAGGCAAAGCTGGCGTGTGAAAGGCAAGTGAACATTAGGCATGTGAAATAAACTGATAGAAAAAATTATTTTGATTAGGAACAAACCAAGTCATGTTCATGCCTTAAATTCATGTTCATGCCCAGCTCGTCTAAGCAACAAAAATACCAATTTGTTTGACCCAAAACTGATTTTTTTAAAAATTTAGTCAAATAGGGTAGAGCCCTAATTTTAAGAAATGAAACATTTTCCATGAGATTCGGTTACCTAGTTTTAGAAATGTTGATTAGTCTTGTTCTAGCTTTAACAGTAGCTTAAATTTCACAGTTAGCCTATCAATGAATTTATCTCCATCTCAAACGCCCCTCAAGTATTTCATAGCTGCTACGCATCTGTTGTGTCAATTTGTATTAGTTAATAAGCAATGTTCGTATTGATTTTCCTAATTAAATTTCACAGCAAGGAATTTCTAAAAAAGTCCAAGTCCATGATAGATTTTCTTTAATTACAGTTGAGGTACAGAAAATTTTGTGCCTAGACATGGTAGCGAAAAATCTGTGTATACAAAAGGCCGGGAAAACCTGTAAAACTGTTGCCTACAAAAAAGCATGATGAATCATAGTCGAATTTTTAGCTTGATCATTCAAAAAAGCTGTCTACGAATAATTAAAAGAAAGTCTAAAATACTTAAATTTACGAATCCAAAAAATTTAATTCGAAAATTCTTCTTCCATTTTCCTATGATTTTGGTCTGAGGCAAAATTTACAAAAAACATTCTTAAAAAATTTTTAAGATGGTCTCAGCCCTTTTTACACATAAATTTGGTCACGCGTGGAGTAGCCTCGCCGAGATTTCAATATAATTAATCATGTTGTATCCAAAGGATTTTGCGATCACACGTAAACAAACACGAGAGATCACTCAACTCTGTTTCCCAACAAATACTGAACTGCAAATCCGAAATTAAAAAAAAAAAAAAATTTCTTCCAGCCATTCGATTTGAGAATACCGGAACACATACAGAACTAAGAATACTGGAAAGCATTTAAAAGCTGCCCTTTATTTAAAAAGGAAGCAATGTTAATGACATTCCCAACCATTCCACAAACACGAAGACAACACACAACACGAGAGCTCACTAACTGTTTTCCGCAACAAATACCGAACTGAGAACCCAGGCCTCTTCAAAACCGTTTCTTCCAATAGACGTCTGATTTATGGTCCCACTGGCATTTAAAAGCTGCCCTTTTATTTAAAAAAGTACGCACGAGCATTCCCAAATCATTCCCCGAACACGAAACATTGAACACATAAACACGAGAGCTCACTAACTTGTTTTCCAACAAATACTGAACTGAGAATTCGAAATTTCAATAACCAAAACCGTTTAATCTCCAACAGGTTCGATTTATGGTCCCACTGCAAGCAGTTAAAAAAGCTGCCCTTTTATTTTAAAGGGAAGCTATGTTAATAAGTATTCTAAACCATTTCCACAAAACACGAACACAGAAAGCATATAAACACGAGAGATCACTAACTTGTTTCCAACAAATTACCGAACTGCGAATTCGAATAAAAAAACCGTTTCTTCCAAATAAAGAAGTTCAATTCTATGGTCCCACCCTACTTAAAAGTTGTCTTTTATTTAAAAGGAAGCTAAGTGTTAATGACATATTCCCAGCCCCACAAACACGAACATTGAACACATATAAACACGAGAGATCACTAACTTGTTTCTAACAAATACAGAACTGAGAACCCGAAATTTCTAAAACCGTTTCTTCCAACAGACATTCGATTTATGGTCCCACTGAAAAGCATTTAAAAGCTGCCCTTTATTTTTAAAAAGGAAGCTATAAGTAATTGACATTCCCAACCATTCCAAACACGCTGCCTGACAAACTGTCAAAGTCATCATTAACAACCCTGGTTACCATAACAAACATTCTCCTGCACTCACGATGAAGTCGAATACGTGCACGGAATACTAATGCGGCCTTAACTGGATGCAAACGGCCTGCAAGTGTTGATAACATTGTCTCACAACCCGTGTCATGTCAGAGGACAAACCACGACGTTGGACCCTCTTATCGACCTGAACATTAAAATAAAAACCGTTCTTGAGGAGTTTTTTAGGATTAACTTAGTAATAAGTCGTAAGTCGTTCCATTGTAAAAAAATGTTTTCGTCTGTATTTTGTCATTGACTTAATAGATCTTCGGTGATACCGTTTGCGCCATAAAATTAGTATTCGCTAGGAAGTGGTGGAGGTATTTTCACATATGAAGGGATGTATAAGGCATTATGAATAAAGCAAGAGCTCGGTGTGAAACTTTAAAAGAGAACGAATCAGCAAATTTGTTAATCTCTTTAAATTTTATATTAATCGTATCGTCCACCCTCTAAAAATTTGTATTTACATCCGCGCAGGCTACAAAACGAATGAAGACTATTCTTATATCAAAAAACTCCTGATTTAATCAAATAGAGTTATTTTTGAGATAAGGCCTTCCATGCTAACATTTTGCACTTACATTATTTTTTCTTTTTGCCTATAAATTTTAAAATTGTTACCGAAAACAGCTGCTTTTATATTAATCATATTCGTTTTGGTAGAATTAAATTTATGATCTGATTCCCCAACACTGAAAGAAATGAAAAATTATTCTTGATTAAACCTTACTTTTATCTGTCAGGAAATATGTCACGAGTACTGACCATTAATTTTTCTCAGATAATTCTTTCTTAAATGCGTTTCAGATAATTCTAATTTTTAAAAAAATTAATCTAAGAATTCTAGCCTCAATGTCAAAGAAGTTGTTTAAATATGGAATAATAATTTAAGTTTCATTGACAAATCTAGAAGAGTCTCTTTTTGTCAATTTATTCCATGGTGCAAATATTATCATTAGTATTGAAATGGATAAACAACTAATAAAATGCTTAATTAAGTCCCTCTTTGAGAAAAATTTTTAAATCATATCGAATGCATATCCCATTTTGGGAAAATGGTCGACGGGAGGGCTGTCTTTTTTCAAACAGCCGCTGGATGTTAAAGGCGTAGGACTACTTTAATCGCGTGACTCTTTTCCGATTTTTTTTTTTTTTTTTTGTAACTTCTGTTGTTACCCTTTATCTCTAAAATAAGACATTAGTTATACTTTTTTAACGTATGTGGTTGCTGAGATATGAGGACTTCATACAATTTTTTCGTATGTCTTGGCGTGTGAATCAAATTCCTTCCTGAGACCCCTATCGGGAGGAATGTAGTCCTACGTTAAAACTGAGCAATACATTTGATAAAAGGAGAAGTTTTTTGGTTAATATTAAAAATAACTAGATCAGAGTTGCATGTGGTGAGCAGATATCACACACACACACATCTTATTTTTTCTCTCTTTTATTTGCTGGGATGGGGGTTGTGGACTGCTGATGCACATGTTTTCCTAAAACCATTGAAAAGTAGAAAACACAGTACAAACAGCAATGATGTGTAGGAGAGTGAGGGCTCAAAGGCCCCAAATTCCACACAGACAACTCTGCTCATTAGGGACTCATATTACCTAACAAAAGCCAATTTGACCTAATGATTTTGGTAGACACTGTGTAAGAAAACCTGACCTTGAAAAGGCATCTTTTTTCTTGCCTGCAATGACGTAACGAGGGTTTATTCCACAGATAAGACTGTTAGTTTGATTCCATCTTTGCCTAGCAAAAGTTTATTTGACCTAATTATTTTGGTGTGACACTGTGTATGAAACCCGACCTTGAAAGGCATATTTTCCTTGCCTGCAATGACGTAACGAGGGTTTATTCCACAGATAAGACTGTTAGTTTGATCTTATCTTACCTAGCAAAAGTTGATTTGACCTAATCATTTGGTAGACACTGTGTATGAAACCCGACCTGAAAGGCATATTTTCCTTGCCTGAACGACGTAACGAGGGTTTTTATTCCACAGATAAGACTGTTAGTTTTATATATCTTACCTAGCAAAAGCGATTTTGACCTAATCATTTTGGTAGACACTGTGTATGAAAACCCGACCTGAAAGGGGTAAGTATATTTTCCTTGCCTGCAACGACGTAACGAGGGTTTTATTCCACAGATAAGACTGTTAGTTTGATTCATCTTACCTAAAGTTGATTTGACCTAATCATTTTGGTAGACACTGTGTATGAAACCCGACCCAAAGGCATATTTTCCTCTCGCCTGCAACGACGTAACGAGGGTTTTATTCCAGATAAGACTGTTATTTTATTCTATCTTACCTAGCAAAAGTTATTTGACCTAATCATTTTGGTAGACACTCGTGTATGAACCGACCTTGAAAGGCATATTTTCCTGCCTGCAACGACGTAAGCAATACGTAACCGAACGAAGTAATGA
>BGPR01022102.1:0-25730 GCA_013235015.1 Araneus ventricosus | reverse complement strand
ATAAATATAATTTGGGATAGTTCGGGATAAACCAAAGACACTTTTTTATTCCAGAAAAGGCAGTGGAAAGTTCTGGTCTATACCCGTTCATCCAGGACATCTGGTCGCTTCATTTTTAATATTCAGTGTATATTAAAAATTGGAAAAGTGAATTGTGAATTCTTCAGGAATCCCTATAGTTGCAAACAGTTATAAGGAGAATTGCTCAACTTGTCGGAAATTCAATCTATTCATTGACCTTTCTTTAATTTTCTTTATTATGTACTTCTCAGCAAAATCTGGGTCATTTCAAGACAGCCAGCTGGATGTCTGATCTTTGCAGCTAAGGAGAATAAGTTTTTTGTTTGTAATGCCAAGCATGGAATAAATAAAATTACTTCATAAAATCTTGAAATGAACGTCAGCGAAGTATCATGGTTTCCGTTTACGAGACTTTTAAATCTATTTACAAGTCTCGTGACAATACAAATTAAGAATAACAAAAAAAATTCCCCCAGTTACAACTAAATAATACACTATTTCACTTCTCGAAGACTGAATTAATCGTGAGAACGAAGCATTTTCGCACTGCATAGTCATTCTGAAGTGTTTATGTTGACGGCAGATGTCTTTGGACGGGTGTTTTGTGCGTCCTGGCTGCTGGTAACCTTGGATTTAATGTTAAACACGTAGTCTAGTGCGAAATGCATGATTTATACGTTCGCGATAAGCCCAGGAAGTTGGTTAATTTGTAATGAAGATAGAATTATGTCACAATGTCGGTTTGTTTTCTTACGTAAAAAAACCATGTGACGCCTTCGATCGCATGTTGTTGACCTATTTAAGGAAGCACCGTACGACATTTTACAAATTTTGCCTCTCACTGGAATGGAGCCAAGAAGATTCTTCAGCTTGTTGCTCTGTAGATAAACAGAGTAGACAGTCCACTCTTTTTTTCACTCTCGCATGCCGTTGAAATGCGGGGTTTTGAAGAGCTTCCAAACAGTTTCGAGAGTGCGAGAACTAAGTGGGGTAATCAGAAGATCTGTTCTTTAGTCAGTGTTGCGTCTTTTGGGAACAGCACATGTTCCGCAACTGCTGAAAGGTATTGCGTAAGCTAAAGCATTTTTTCAAACCAGTCTATAGGATAAGAAGTTTTAGAATGATGGAGTACAGCAAGCATACCAAGCATGGTCAAATAAGGTGCAAGCAGTAGCAGACCTGCCGACCTCAAGATTTGATAAAGAGGGAGACTTTTTCAATTATACATACACGATCTCAAATGCGCAGCAGGACTAACATTTACTTTATTTAACTCATGTACAAATAAGGTGGAGGGGTCCTAATGAGACAATCTTTTATTTTGGCTATATTTTTCTCAAAATTTTATTTTTTTACAAAATAAATGAAAATGTATCGATTTTTAAAAAATGCTTAGCTGGGTTTAAAAATCTTATCAGTTTTTTAAAACACATTTTTTTTAGTCCTCACTCCTCCATACATATTTTATATCTAGACAGTATTACCAATTTAAATTATTGAATTACCTATATATATTTTTGTACTTCAGAGCTTTAATTTATGGATTTACATTTCTTCATATATATATATTTCTTTATTATAATTTTTTCTTCATATTTAAAAATGACATATTTATAGTTGAGTTCTACCTACAAATAAGCCCTATTTACAAATTACATGATAATGTACTTTTACTCCTTTAAAGAAGAAGTTGTTGAAAAATAACACGTGCAAATGGTACAAAATGCATACGATTTATCTTTTTTTGAAGTGGTAATGAACGAATATTCCTCGGAATAAGCCTTGGTAAATACAGTCTGCTATTTCTTCTTAGATTCTTTCGATGACATCAGATCTGGACTGGTGGGTGAAAAAATGCACGCACAAAAAATTTTTTTAAAAAATATTTTGGCGATCACCCTAGCACGACACGACAAGATACGCAGAAGAGACAAATTCTCCTTGTTTATCTCTAGAGCGCTAAAGAGTCAAAGCAGCGCAAGCGCCGAAAACCAATGCCGATAGTCACTAGTCAACAAGCTTGGAGATGACACCGCGGCAAAGAGGTAATGGAGAGCCCGTAGCAGAATGACGTCACGCATTCGAAATTTGAGGAGAAGGTGGTCGCGGCAAGCGCTGGATTTTTCTTTCGTCGCTCTTTTACTGCATTTTTTTTATTATTACTATTTATTTGTTCCGACTCCTCGAAAATACTAAAAAGCGGGAGGAAATCGGTGAGAATCGGGAGGCGGGAGAAATTGTTAAAAAGCAGGAGAGTTGGCAGGTTTGTAGTAGCGTAATAACTAGGCAGCAATAACAGTATTGACGATTCTTAGTCTTACGGGGCGCCGTATGGACAAAATATTAGTATATTGTTTCAGATTATACATTATGACGATAGGGAGGAAAAAATCACAGTGCCTCAAGCGCAACTCATCCTTCTGGCAATAATTCTGGATCTTACAGGATTACTCATTCCTTTCATCAGAGTACGTAATCGATAAATACTTCCAAACCCAGAAACAGTTTAATAAGTCAAACGTTATGTTCAAATATGTTATGTTTAATAAGTCAAACGTTATGTATGTATTCAAAACTCATAAGCAAATATTTTCGAAATTTAGGAATTCTGCTTCATTCAATACCTTCAATTTTGAAACGTAGTGGAAATTTATTACCACACTTTGCATGTAATTAGATACTATACTGATTTTATATGCATCCAAAAAATTGAAGAAATATAGCTTCTAAAGGGAAAAAAACTGTTACATTTCAAAAATTACGCTAGAAAATCGAAATTTTCATTTAAACGTCAAACTAGGGCCAGAAAATCAAACTCCGTGGCAGCAAGATTGGAATAATTCAGCTGAAGTAACATTCATATTAATTTTCTGATGCTTTTGGTACAACCTAAAATATTAAAAAAAAGCATTTCATCTATTATTCTTTAAGACATTTCAACACTAATTTGATCTAGGCTGAGAGTGTTAAAAATTCCTCTTGCTAACAAAATTATTAAAATAAGGTGATAACCTCAGCTCAATTAATGAAAGTCCTTATTGCACAAATATCACTTCATTTTACCCTTAGACAACCAATATTTAAACTGTTAATGTGGCTTCACGTAGCTTTGTCAAATAAAATACCCACTGGAATTCGGCTTTCTCTGGAATAGAAAAAATGCTCCCTTTATTATTATTGAAATAACTTTTTACTTTCTCGCATAAGAATTATTCAGAGAGAAAGTATTATCTACACTTATAAAAGGCAATGTTTGTGTGTGTGTCTGCGATGTCCAAACGAATCTATCGCACTTACAGCCATGAAATTTGGCACACAGGTAGTCGTAATGGTGACTGAATGCACCTCGAAGCCGGAATTTTAAAATTTAATCTAGAAATTTTTTATTCAATGTTTTGTGTTGTTTTGGTTGATTTTTCGCAGTAATTTCTCAATAGAATGGTTTTGAATAATTGTACGAAACAAATAGACACACCATCGGAAAGAACACACGATTTCCGTTCTAATGAAGTTTGTTTCGTATGTCTAACGAAATTTACTGAATTTTGAGAAATTTTTGAAAAATAGTCACTTTAAAAAAAATATCCGAAATTCTTAAAACTCTTGCATCCGACGTTCTAATAAAGATATCATTTTCAAATTTTTTTAGGTAGGACATTAATTATTTTTCTCCGATTTAAAACAAGAACGGGTAAAATATTTTATTTCTTCGAATTTAAATGAATTTATTTCTTGATGGGTCAGAGAATTTTTCTCGAATGCCGACAGTGAAGAACCAAGCCGTTTCGCCCTGGATACGCCATCTGGCGGAATAAAAACAGCCATGATTTATTCTCTTCGCTTGACGCAGTCGTAAAGCAAGCAATACCAGAACGTTCCGACTTGAAATCGTGAAATTATGAAATGCCAATGCTGGAATAAAGCAAATTTTATAGATATATATATTTATTTTTGATTAAAAATAAACATAATGCATACTGTCCCTCAAAGCATGATTATAATAAAGATGTGAAAGTATGTTTTTTTTTTAAATTAAGTTCATTTCGTTATAAAAAAACGAAGTATCAAAGTAAAATTATGACAATGATATGCTATTATCGCGAAGAAAAATAAGCGGGAAAATCAATAATGTGTATCTTTTTTTCTGATTTTGTTTTCAAAACATTTTCGTGTCATTGTGAGCGTTTCTTTCTTTTTTTTATTTTGTTGAAGTCCTAATTCCACGGGCAACGCCGTGCGCGTACTGCTAGTAATCATTAATAGATTCGACCTCCAGATCTTGATGAATTCTCATCGTATTAGACTTTCCCGAGCAGAAGAAATGTTTTAGAATTATGTCTGTCTGTGAAACAATAACTCAAAAACGCAAGAACCCAGACAGATGACATTTTGCACGCTGTCTTTATACAGAAATTGTAGATTTCTGTTTAAATTTGAACGAAATCTCTCAACTGGAAATTTATCTGTCTTCACTTCTGTACGTATGTAAACACGGTAACTAAAACACATAGAAAGCAAGATTAGGGAACTCTGTACATATCTAAACACGATAACTAAAACACATAGAAGGCAAGATTAGGGAATTTTGTACGTATCTAAACACGATAATTAAAACACATAGAAAGCAAGATTAGGGAAATTGGGTATACAGTACAACCCCGGCTAATCAACTAAAGCAGAGGAAGCTGTTTCGGATAACGATTTTTTCGGTTAGGCAATGAACATATATTACTATTTTGTATCTAATTACAATATGTTTTGAGTGCAAAACGAATTCAAAACTCTCTTCGTAGGCTACACTGTTCCTTATTAACTCTCTGATTCCTAAGATCATTGGAATAGAGAGACCTCAAAATACGGGAACGCCCGAGTTTCTCTTTCAAAGATAAGGGAAATTCATTTCCCACTTAAAAACCACATTGGCAGCTAGCACTCTCCGAATTCTAAGAACCCCCCTCGCCTGTTCCCCAAACCCTTCTGCGCGAGCCACTCTAACGAAGAAAGCGCGCGCTGTGGGTGTGAAATCAATCACACTTAACGAAATGGGATGAAAACTTCAGAGTGATATTCGGAAGTTTCGGACGTTCACCGTCTTTTGCTTGGAGGGACGGTTGGGACGTTTCCGTATTGATAGAGTTAAAGTTAACCTTCTATCAGGCGCAATATTCGCACCGGCAAGTTTGGACGCAATGCGCCTAACAGGCACAGGCAAACAATATAGTAATTAATATTGTTAATACCCATTAATTTTAATTTTAGCATTCTCAAATTAATCACTGACCTTCTTAGGGAGGCTTGAAAGAAAAAAAGTGGGGATCTCGCATGCACCATTATTTCAGTGCAGTTCATACGTGTTTTTACTTTCTCGTATACGAAGTATACAAAGAGAAAGTATTGTAATCGTCAAAAAATTCGAACTCGAGATTTTGACGAATCTCCACGTTTTAGACCTCCCTGAGTCCGAAAGACACAATTTTGGAATTATGTCTGTATGTGTGTCTGTGAACACGATAACTCGAAAAGTATTAGAGCTACAGGGATGAAATTTGGTATGTGATCTTTACACATAATTTATAGGTTTCTTTCAAATTTTGGACAAAATCCATCTACGGGAAGTCTATCTGTCTGCGTTCATGTGAACACGATAACTCAAAAACTTAAATAGCTAGATGGATAAAATTTTGTACGCAGTATTATCATCAGAACTGTATCAAATTTTGATCCAAATCCGTCGAAGGGTTGACTGTCTGTTGGTCTGTATAACTGCATACTTGTGAACACAGTAAATCCTTAGCATAAAGAGTTAGATGAATGAAATTTGGTACGCGGCCGCCTAACATTAATTTGTAGATTTGTATCCAATTTTTATTTCAATCAGTTAAAAAAAAGGCGTTCAAATTGCAAATTCAATTTCCTTCGTCTTACACAGCCCTATTGCGTAATACCTCCGGCTTCTTGGTTTCACTTCCGTATTGCTGCGTGAAGCTCTTGGTATGTCGTTTCCTTATTTTTTCCTCCACCTGCATTAGGGACACTTCGTGCGTTTTACTCATTTTTTCTCTACATGTGTTAGGGAGTATACAGCAAAGTTTTTGGGGAGACCACTCTAGATGGTTTGGATTTACGATTTTCAAAGTCTTTTCGGATAATCGGGGTTTTATGGTATTTTCTTAAAGCAGAAATTGTAGATATATGTAAAATTTTGGATCTATGTCAATTTTGGAGTTATGGGCCAATAGGAAGTGGTTCAAAATGAATGAATGCTCGACTCTCTTCACCACGCTGTGAAGCTGAACAGAAAACGCTCTGTATTGTGAATGTGCGCCAGAAAGTCGAGGGGAGAATACTTCCGCTGGTTTAAGCTAATTAAGCATCAGGAGTTTTCAAGTAAGCACGCCGTGATTCAGTTTATTTAATGGTGCCAGTCCGCGTGTCGACAAAATAACATGACACACTTCTGCGCATGTCACCTGACAAATTAGACGCTGCCTTACGCTCAGCTATGACGCCATGTTCTTTTTGACGTGAAAACGTCTTTCCGCTCGTTACAGTGATAGTCTGTCGAATTTTCTTGTGTGACAAAATACCGTCAGATTTGAATCGCTGATAACTACGACACTAATAATGCGAAAAGAAAGGTTGACCCCACAACGGATAGATCATATCTGTAAGGGTTTGCCGCATATGCCTGTGACGTCATCGCATCAGTGTAGGCGCATGCGTGTAATTGTTATGAATTAGCTTTATGTAAGGTTATAAATAAGTGTAGAGAGGGAACGCGTTTAGGTAGGAGGTTGATTCTGGTGTTATTTTAAAGAGCTTGAGGAATATTACTAGGACCCAAAGTGAGACAAAAATATTCATCAGAATATAATTTAAAATCGGTATTAAATTAAAAATTTCTAACTCCGCATGTTTGTTTGTTTTTATTATTATAACATGCAGAGTTTTCTTTCGAATTGTACAAAATTTACAGAATCGTTGACAATACGTTAAAGAAACATTGTATTAAAATTTGAATATTACGGGAAATTTGAGCATTTGTAATAAATAACGTTTTACTGCGCATACGCGAAATGTAGTTCCATATACTGTCAACAGATGGCGCCATCAGAAGCTACTCTAAATAAAACATAAGAAAGGCACAGTTCCGGTCCGCGGCGTAGATTTTTCGTACAAACGACGGGATAAGATCATAAAATAAGTGTTTCGTATTAATATGTAATTTAATTATCAATCTCATTAATACAATATTTACACAGAGTAGTATAATGGTTACAGAATAGATAAATCACAAGTTTATCGTATGTAACAAGCGTCTGTGGTAGGTTGTGATTTAGCTATTCTGTAACCTTTATACTACTCTGAGTAAATATTGTATTAAAGAGATTCATAATACATATTAATACGAAATGCTTGTTTTATGATTTTATCCCGTCGTTTTCACGAAACATCTACGCCGCGAACCCGAACTGCACCTTTCTTGTGTTTTTTTTTCCTACTACAAGATTCAACAAAGGATACCAAAATTAAATCAATGAGGAGAAGTTTATGAGTGTCATATGATCATGAATTGACAATTCAACTTTGCAACCTGATGCATTTTTGCTTTTTAAAGTTAATATGAATCAATAAATAAATGAATTTTACATATTGCGTTTTTCACTTGAAGTAGAAAGATTTTTAATAATAAAATTTTAATTAATCAATTGCAGTTAATAATTAAAATTTCAATTCAATAGAATTAACACTGCAGCATAGCGTTACATAATTTGTGCGATATTTTTTTAACAAATAACTGTTAAGACATTTTCACATTTAAATATTGCTTTGTTAAGAACAGTAGATTCTCGATTAACCGGTATCGGATTATCCAGGTTACGGATTATCCGGGACGACCCAAAAAAATTTGCAGAGAAAAATTTTAGAAAATTAGACTGTTCTGAAAATGTGGATGAAGAAGCAGTGGGAAATGGATGAATGAAGATTCGACATTGGAATGTTGCGAAGTTTTAAGTGACGATGATATTGTGTCCCGTGTAACTGTGGTTCAGAAGAAACAAGGAATTTCGAAGAATGTCCTGAAAGTGATGAGGAAAATCTTGCTACTCATCAAAAATTAAGTCTCAGTGACGCATTAGTACACACTTCTTCAATTCTTTTTTTCTTTTGTATTAATTAAACTATTAATATCTTATTGTATAGTAAGTTTACATTTTCTATCATTTTTCCAAAATTTTTTATCAAAATTTGCATAAATTATATTATCCGGGATATTCGCTTATCCGGGACGAAGCATTTCCCGGCCATCCCCAATTTTTCATCAAAATTTGCATAAATTGTATTATCCGGGATATTCACTTATCCGTAGGCTTGCCAGATTTCTGAATTGTTCAACCGGGACACTGGAATGCCCCCCAGCGCCGCGGGTATTCAAGGGTACACATCCTTGGCGGGTTTTTAGAGGGTACTTTATTCTCAATGATATGAATATGATAAATGGTTACTGATTAGGAACCTAATCCAGGGGTAATAATAAATGACACAAGAATAAAAATTTAAACATTTTATTTCTTACATGTTAATATTTATAAGTTACTTAAGTAAGAAGAAACACTTTGGATGAGAAATAAAAATTTGAACAATATTTACATGTACTTTTCATTGGCTGGGACTTTTTTTTGAAAATCTTTTTTGTTTTTAATCGTGTTGTAAAAATCTTCACAAGCTATTCCGATATTAATTTTACACGTCATCCAGCCTTTAACTTTAGATTCCTTCATCAAACCCCTATCTTCAGTCCATGCGTTGTTCATCAAAGAAAATACTCTCTCAACTGGTGCTGATGTCCCAGGTAAGCAGAAGGCATGGTCACGATTGGAGAGACAAGACGATACGATGACAATATTATTTATTAGCAGACCATCACTCTTCTATAGTTTTAACTTTTCATACAGTACAGTGAAATAAATGATAAAGTAATTATCCTAAATAATCCTTCACATTTAATTATTTTTAGACTTTTTTGGTCATCTATAATCAAATTTAATTTTTAGCGGGACGTGAAGTAAACCGGCCGGGACACCGGGATTTTGTCTGAAAACCGGGATTGTCCCGGTCAAACCGGGACGTCTGGCAAGCCTACTTATCCGGGATGAGGCATTTCTCGGCCATCCCGGTTAATTGAAAGTCGACTGTATTTTTGAAGCAATAAATGCTTTTTGGGGATTGGGGGAGAGAGAGACGAACTTAGGCACAAACTGTAGTTAAAAGGTTATTGAAAATACGGGGTGATTGAAATTTACCCATACAAACCGGTAAAGGAAGGTAGATGAAAAACATCCCAAAATCACACGGGAAAGTATATGTATATTGAAGCATGAAACTAAGCTGTAGTGTTTCCTGTCATACATTCTTTTGTGATTCTGGCTTGTTTTTATGCTTTCTACCTCCCCTAACATTTTGAATCCTGAATTTTGAAGCATCCTGTATTTTTTTAAGGTATCCGACTGTGTTCGGAGACATTTTTTTGAAAAATAACTTATATATATATATATATTTAATGTTATTTTTCAACTGCATATGTTTTAAAACTATGAAAATATTGTAAAATTAGGCTTTCAAAATAATATTTTTTCTAAAAAACTGGGAAATTTGAAGAAAAATAACTAAAATATTTGCCTTACGCTAACAGCTATAGACAAAATCATATTCTAAATATACATAAATCCTTGTAAGAGTACATTTTTTGACAGTTATCTGTGTTATGCTCTAAAATATTTCTTGTACTTCAAAATAGTTTTGAGATTTAGCTGAACATAGTTACTAAACTGGTAATTTTTCATAAAAAATAATTTTCGTTTATATTTAAGCACTTAAAAATAATACCCGAGTTTAAAATTGACCTTAGTTTTTAGAAGAAAATATCAATATATTACAGGAAGCAATCTCAGAAAATTTCATATCAATACTTCAATAACTTTTTGAGAAATCATTGTTACGGTCGACAGTTTTCCACAAAAATATCATTTCTCAGAAAACACATTTAAAGTTTTCATGCAACATAACATAATGCTTACAGTTCGGTAATAAAACAGCTGTAACTCCATTTTTAATTCACGTAGAGTAAAAAGTGAGACAGTTTTAGAAAGCCGATTAAACAGGCTACAAAATTAAGTCATAAAACATTTTTGATAATTTCATCAAAAACGACGATTTTAAACCAGACGGATACCTTGATAGATCGCCAAAACGAACGATTTTATTCATTCTAGCGGCAACCGCAATGAATATTACATGAAATCACTTCTTCTCGTCAAAACAGATTAGGAAAATTACATTTGCAAAAAAATTAAAATGATAATTCATCTTTAAACACTTTGATTCATAATTTAAGACTATCTCTTAAATATTTCAAAGCCATCAAAAGTTTCTAAAACTTCAATAAGCCATAATAATATAGCAAACATTAGTCCATATTTACATAACTTAAAATATTTCGGTCAGCGAAACTCGGTTTCGAAACTTTAATGACGGACGTGATATTTCCAAACATTTAAACAAGGGAAACAAGTGTGCCAAACTGATTTGCTGTACATTGTTTGTTTATATCAATCTATCCACAAAGCTTCTTTATCAAATGTAAATTATTCGCTGCGTAAACGAACTTGCACTCAGTTTTAACAAGGAAACACCGTGTCAAGGTTTGATTGATACCATTTTCTTCGCAGTAACTACACTTCATCGGAATTTATAATTAACAACAAGCGATTTATTTTAGGCCGGCTTGACTCTGCCAAATTCCCAATTATATCCAAGAAAGGTAGTTTTATTTTACTTCCTATCAAATTCTTGATAATCACCCGATATAAATTTCGATATTATCAAAAATCAACCTTTTTAATTTTTTGTTTTATATAAACACAATATTAATATAACATTTTCAATAATATATATAAAAATAACATATTTTTCGTAACACTGAGTTTCAATAACTATTTTATTAGTAGACAGAGTAAACGTTTGCGAAATTTTTGGAACATATTTATAGAAAACATCCGTTAACATTTTTCCAATTACACATCAAATATAAATCATTGAAATATGACAAGACCAGATGCATTGATGCTAATTTATTGTTATAAAATCAACCAATATAATAATAAATAGGTTTTCTCAAAGATTCAAATTTTCGAGTTCAACTTATCAAATTCGTAAATGTATACAGTTTCAAAACTACGCATTAGAAATGTTTCTATAATTAAACCCGAAAAAATCATAGGATGAACCATAGCTTTATTACCTTCTTCACACTATAATAAATGAAAAGTGAATACTCTATTTCAGAGAAAGCGTCTGTTTTCGCTTAGAAGAGTTAAAGTTCAATTACGGCTCATACATTATTAAGAACCGCAGTACAAATGAAAATAACATTTGGCGTTTAATTCTTTTAAAGGCATTTTCTTTCCACAGATTGATAACGATATAATGCAAAAAGTACGAGAATATGGTTATTAATAAGTATATTAGTTTATTTATAGAATTTTAAATTATTTTACTGACCAGTTTGTAAAACAATGAATGTTATGAATTGTGTAGAGAATAGTGCAAATGAATGCTTCGTTACATATAATGATACTTTTAAGAAAGCATGCAAGTTACTTAAACTTATTTGCGTTGCTTATGGAAGAGACCCAACAACATCCAATTCTATTTCAGAATATAAAACAAAAACATTCTATTATCTAGTTGCCATGGCTAAACTAACCAATTAGAAGCGTGGCGTTTCCATTACTCATTCGACTAGAAAGTTCCTCCGAAAATCTTTAAAAAAAAGTGAAAGTAATTGTTTTGCTGTGAAATAATTTATTAATATAATTATAATTCTAAAAATCATTCTTGGAAGCCAACTGAGAAGATCTGTTCATATATATTTTGCAAAAAAAGATGATTCACAGACTTACTTCGATTTCGTCCGCCATCAAGTCATACTTCATTCCAAGTGCTGAAGCTGACTAATGATAAACTATGGAAAGATTGTAAAGAGGTTGGTGTTATTACCGCCGTATATTGTTAAAAAAATTGAACATATCGATCCAAGCAACGGAAATAACAGATAACCCTTAGAAGAACAAATTGAACTCCGTTCGAAACGACGGAGAGCTAATGTCAGCGCTCTTGGACTTGTTCAGTGCCAAAATGTTTATTTTTAGGAAGAGAAAAACCTCTCAACGAACAAATCCGTAGAACAGATGGGATGGTTTTGTATAAACATTTGTTTTCCCGCCAGAGATCGCTTTATGTGACGCTTCCACAATCAGCTGATGTTCTTTCTTTTATGTTAAGGTGACCAACTTTTTTACAATGAAAAGGAGACACAAATAAATTGAATAACAAAATACCGTAAATAAAAGAAACGTCATATTCATTGCAAGACTAATACAGAATGCACCTATAATATGATAAAAATGCATAATAAAAACATTGCAACATTTTACATTGTAATTATGCATCCATGCATATTAATCATTATTAAATGAGTGCTTTTCAAATTAATAAATATTTTTGTCAATGCATCATCTTCTAACAGTATTACTAATATAATACCCTAGATCTGTCTCTCGGTAACGCTCTGACGTCACCAACAATAAAACTCGCGCCATAGCACTGCGAGACGTTAAACAGCATTATTTCATTGTTAGAGAACCTAAATTTCAGTAATTTTAAATTTAAAAGAGTAATTGTCGCTCTAATTTCAAATTTAATAGCTCTAAAATAGTGAAATAAAATTTACTATCGATTGATATAAAATTTATCTCGGTATGATTAACAGTTCCTGAGAAATTTTAAATAATATCAATCATATATTTTAAATTAATTTCCGTTTTTTAATAGAAAGTAGTGAATTAGGTCAGTGGTATATCAAGCACGTGATGTAGTTTGGACGCCACGATGCATCTGATTATTTATTGCATTCGTGATGATATAATTTGATAATATTTTTTGGAAACGTTTGTAGTAGATATGTTTTCGATTCAAGTTTATTTTATTGACTTTTTTAATATTACAGCAAAATTGAAGAAAGTATAAAAAAAGACTGAATATCGTTTAGAAATAGGAAAATTCTTCAGCTATTTTGAATGAAATTTAAGTCAAGCTATATAAATCCACAAAGAATGTGTACATCATAGCGCATTTTCATATTTCCCTATGCGCATATGTAAAGTAATAAGCAAGTCAAAAAAATTTATACTGCAAACTATAAAATTACCAAACATCTTTTAAAATAAATGATAAAATTTTCGGAAAGGAGATATTAAGCATCACATACCACATGCACATTTTAAAACTTATTCGTTTTAGTTTAAAATGTTTCGAGAAATAATTAGACCTATTTTAGTATCGTCCTGTCAGATGTATTTTTACGAACAAACCATATATTTTGATAAGCACATAATTACGTATACTAAAAATTCTGCATCTTTTAAAACTAACTCCAAACAAAAAAACATGTCTGATAAGTCTGAACTTTTCATGAAATGCCCCAATATACCACTTTAGGAACCGCTTGCCCTACAAAAGAAAAGTTTCCATTACATTATAACCCTAGTTGCTGAGATATACCATCAGCAACGGAAACGATTACAGCTAGCGGAAATTGAAGATGGCAACATATCTCGCCGTGCAGACGATATCATATGGTGTACTCGGTTCCGTAGTGATCCAAACACCTTCCGCTCAATCCACATATCGATCTGAATAGACAAATCAAAATAACGAAAAGTTTAGCGGTAAGACACTGGAGGTCATTGATTCCATATTGCTTCATATACAGGGAGTTGTTTTTACTTTCTCTTATGCGAAGAGAAAGTACTGTAATCGTCAAAAAATTCTAACTCGAGATTTTGACGAATCTCCACGTTTTAGACCTTCTTGAGTCCGAAAAACACAATTTTAGAATTATGTCTGTCTGTGTGTGCGTCTGTCTGTGAACACGATAACTCGAAAACTATTAGAGCTACGGGGATGAAATTTGACATATGATCCTGACACATAATTTGAAGGTTTCTATCAAATTTTGGACAAAATCCGTCAACGGGAAGTCTGTCTGTCCGCATTCATGTGAAGACTATAACTCAGAAACTTGAATAGCTAAATGGATAAAATTTGGTACACAGTTTTATCATCAGGAATTTAGGTCCGTATCCAATTTCGGGCCAAATCCGTTTAAGTGTTGACTGTCTGTCGGTCTGTATAATCGCATAATTCTAAACATTATATCTCGTAAACCCTACGGCCTTGATAAATAAAAATTGGTATGACGGTTGCTAACATTAATTATAGATCTGTGCCCAAATTTCGTTTCAATCGGTTAAAAAAAGGCGTTCAAATTGCATATTCAATGATGTATTGCATGAGGTACATAACAATAAAAAGACTAATCAAAGGGGTGCGCGAGTAAAAAGAGGTTGGGAACCGCTGTGCTAGGGACAAATTAATCTGTTTTTCTATATGGAACTTCTTACGTCATTCGTTCTAAAATGCATATGATCTTGTTTTGGCGTTCTTATGACCACTGGTTTTTTACTCTACAATGCTTAAATAGGGATTTTTTTATTCCAACCACTCATTATACTCAGTAAATACCTATCTGCTCTGAAACACGCTTCAGAAAATTTTAAGAGGAAAGCCATTAAAAGAAGGTACGTGTAAAAACAATAACGTTATATGTTACCATTACTATAATTGTTCTTTAAAGAATAATATTAGAAATAACTACAGCTGTGAAGTGTACTTTTGCTAACTTTCACTCAAAAACATTTCTTAATACAGAATGAGACAAATGAACGGGATGCTTTTGAAATTATAACAAAATCTTTAGTTTTGGCAAGAAAAATAATTCTTGCAGATAAACATTCGTGATTACGTATCATTTGATGATATTCCTAAATGAAAAATAACGTCTTGCAAACTGTGTCCATTTTCGCTTGTGCATTCAAGTCCTGTAGAATGTCTCCCACATTGTCGGTGTAGATTTCGTAACATCGCTATACTCTGACCCTTTCCATATTTTCTGAAGTACTTGCCTTACATGGATTACCAAGTGGTTTTGTATTCATTCATGAAGTTCTTAAAATTAACCCATCGTAAGATTGTGTTAAGTGAGTTTACAGAATAGTTTCGGTGGATTTTGAAATGTGCGATGAAACTCGATCTGAAACGCGTTAATTGATTCACATATCTCACAAAACAATCATAAGCAAAAACGCAGTGTTCTGAAGTCCACGACGCCGAGCGAATTGTTTATGCTATTGTTTAGCAACTAATTCTTTTTCCGAATCCGTTGCTAAACAATAGCATTAGCAACCATCCCCAACCTCCGCGCTTTTGCGCATGCGCCAGGCGGCGTTATTCCCATCAAAATAGGGGGAAAGTGAAGAATGGAAGGGTGATATTTACATTTTACTGAACGCGATCCTTCAAAGAACTCCGAAAATGCGCACATATTACTCATTGCCTGACACCCCTTTCCGGTGTAAAATCGTGCAAAAGTGGTAGTCTTGGAATCCGTTGCTGAACAGTAAGAACAACAGGACAGAATGTCCCTTCCTCGTACACTTGTCCTTCTCTACAAGGTCGACCGTGGGCTGTTTCAAAAACATCCGTTTTTTTTGCCTCACCCTCAAAACGAAGGTTATGATCGAGATGACATTTAATCAGAAAGAGTTAAATTAAGGCAAAAATAAAAAAAAAATATGATTTTTATTTCATATTGGGTAGAATCGAGATTCTAAAATTATTTTCCTTTTAAACAATGTTTTCGACAAATTAATTGTAATTACGGATGACTTAGGTTTAATCACAGATTATTGTCTGTTCCGTTTTCAAAGATATTTCTAGTCACAGCACAACCCCGGTTAGCCGAACTAGGGCGTTTCGGATAACGATTCTTTCGGTTAAGCTATGAGCATCTATTACTATTTTGTATCTTAATTACAGTATATAATCATGAATGTTATATTTTGAGTGCAAAGTGAATTCAAAACTCTTTTTGTAGGTTACATTTATATTTTTTACTCAAATTGAAATTATATTTTGAGGTAGAGTGTTCACCGCTTAGCTAGCCATAGCCAAGCACGGTCTGGCGTTCGCGATTATTCCCGCGCACGTGTTTTTTGTATTTAAGATTTACACACATACTATCTGTGTGAACAAAATAACTCACAAAATCAATGAAAGAGATGCACGTAACTCAACATGTGGTGGAGAATCCTCCGAATTAACTCGGCATTTATTTTCTATTTATTTAATGGGAAATTTATCATCTATTCTATTACAAGAAATGTCATTTTAAGACATCCAATCCTTCATCCACATGAATAGTTTATGGAGATCACGAGACTCATGGTATCAGACCTTGAACTTTTCAGTTTGCCTCTAAAGGTTAAGTTATTTTGTTAAATAGGCGGAATAGTAGTTTATAGCTCCTCCGTCTCTCTTTTGGCGTCATTTAAATTCCATTGGCGAGAAGAAATGGCTGTCTCACGATTCTAATCGAAAATGATGGTTTAATGGTACCTATTTGGTAATTTTGTTGTTGTTCTATGGGGATTTAGATTACAATATTTTTCAATTCAGTCGTCCAAAACTGGTAACTACTGGTATGGTTAAATTAACGTGCCGTGGGATCTCGACGAAGGCTATTTAGGGATGGATCTCGTAATTATTAACTGTGCAGTGGCGTGGCTAGAGGGGTACGGTCCAGTCCGGGCGGCACTTCAAAAGGGGCGTCAAAATCAGTCATGCAGGAAAACAATTTTATAACTAATCTCTAAATCAACCATTGTGTACATAAAAAATTAACTAACGCAATTAATTTGCATTTTTCTCCTTTTGTCGGTAAATTGACGATATGTAAAAAAAAAGATTGATGGTGAAGGCGCAATTTCGAAACCTATCTGCAGACATCAATATTGTTAAATGATTTATTTCCTAACGAATAGAGTCTTTTTTACTTTCTCGTATACGAAGTATACAAAGAGAAAGTATTGTAATCGTCAAAAAATTCGAATTCGAGATTTTGACGAATCTCCACGTTTTAGACCTTCCTGAGTCCGAAAAACACAATTTTGGAATTATGTCTGTCTGTCTGTCTGTCTGTCTGTGAACACGATAACTCGAAAACTATTAGAGCTACGGGGATGAAATTTTGTATGTGGTCTTTAAACATAATTTGTAGGTTTCTATCAAATTTTGGACAAAATCTGTCAACGGGAAGTCTGTCAATCTGTACGTCCGCGGTCATGCGAACGCTATAACTCAAAAACTTGAATAGCTAGAGGGATAAAATTTGGTACACAGTTTTATCGTCATGAATGTAGGTACGTATAAAATTTTGGGCCAAATCCGTCGAAGGGTTGACTGTCTGTCGAACTGTATAATCGCATACTTGTTCAGTTTTGAAACTAACTCCCTGCGCATGCCTACTGGTGCGTATTGGAGAGAGAACGGACGCTCCGAAACTTGGCAGTTTGCCAAAAACCAATTCTGGAGCGATTTTTTCAGGAAGCAAACATTTAGGGAGTCTCGCCAGGTCCTGTTGCGCAGAAGAATGCGCAGGGGATTTGAATTTGTTTTGATCCTTCAAACCACGCGTGGTTCCAACTTTGGTTTACTTGCGACGGAAGTTTATTTGACGTCTTTTATTATTCTAGTTTTCTCTACATGTGTTAGGAGTATACGAGAAAGTTTAGGGGAGACCACTCCCGCTGGTTTTCTCCTGGAATTCATTTTGGATGTCTATGCTTAGTAGTCCGATGCCTCAAGTAGCTCATAAAGAAAGGGAGACATGTTGCAAGTTCGCCCGGGGCGGCAGAAGTTGCAGCTAGGCCACTGTAACTGTGGTTAGATGACGTGAACGATAACAGATCCGAAATAGCAGCAGGCGTTTGGCCCAGACAGATTTCATGTGCATGTTCGGTTAACAAAATCTTGAGAAGATAAAATTTCTCTGGTTTTTTAGAGAAAATGTGAACAATTTTCAATGCATACATATCAAAATTCTATGATTTTGTTTACATATTTGGATCGTATGTATTGTATAACAACGGATTCGGAAACCCTTCGCGCTTTTGCGCATGCGCCATGCGGAGATATTTTCATCAAAATAGGGGGTAAGTGAGGAAATGGAAGGGTGATGTTTACATTTTACTGAGCGTGATCTAACAAAGAGCTCCGGAAATGCGCTCATATGACTCATTGCCTGACACCCCTTTCGGTGTAAAATCGTCCCAAAAGTGGTAGTCTCGGAATCCGTCGCTGAACAGTAACAAGGCTTTTTTACTTTCTTGTATACGAAGTATACAAAGAGAAAGTATTGTGAACGTCAAAAAACTCGAGATTTTGACGAATCTCCACGTTTTAGACCTCCCTAACTCCGAAAAACACAATTTTGGAATTATGTCTGTCTATGTGTCTGTATGTCTGAAAACACGATAATTCGAAAACTATTAGAGATACAGGGATGAAATTTGGTATGTGATCTTTACACATAATTTGTATGTTTCTATCAAAGTTTGGACAAAACCCTTGTTCATATGAACACTATAACTCAAAAACTGGAATAGCTAGATGGATAAAATTCGGTACACAGCTTTCTAATCATGAATGTAGATCCGTATCAAATTTTGGACCAAATCCGTCGAGGGGTTGACTGTCTGTCGGACTGTATAATCGCATAATTGTAAAAATTATATCTCCTAAACCTTTTGGCTTAGATAAATAAAAATTGGTATGACGGTTGCTAACATTAATTATAGATCTAAAACCCAAATTTCGTTTCAATCGGTTAAAAAAGTTGTTCAAATTGCATAATTTATTTTTCTAATCCGCTTCTCCATACGCATGCGTACTGGTAGCAATCTCTGTGCACGCGAAAGGATTACGTCACTTTGTCCTCGAGCCGGCAAGAGTGAAAGTGTCTGCTAGATAGGTTTTAATCTCTACGCATCTCTTTGAATTTGATTATTTGCCTAAATATTTTACAATCACTATAATCTACAATGAAAAACCTTCTGGTAGCCATTGGATTCTGGGTTACAGTAGGTTCGAATTTTTTTATCCACACGGGGGAGGGGAAACAGCACCTTTTTGGGAAAGTATACGAGAAAGTTTAGGGGCGGCCACTCCCGCTGGTTTGATATATTTCCCCTGACAACTGGTAAACGCTCAAAGCCCTTTTAGTGAGTGTGTCGGCGTGGGCCGGTAGTAATATAATAATACATATGTATTTTCTTTCACAAAAGAATTTACGAGTGAAAGTCCACAACGCCTCCAAAATATCTATAAAATATTTTTACATTTTTAGTCACTATATTATTATATTGAAAAGAAACATTTTCATCTTTGGACAGAAAATGTGAAGAATGTTTTCAGTTATGAATATCAATTGCAATTCAATTCTGAATAACATTTTCTAAATAAAATATACATAAAATAAATAATAATAATAATAATAATAAAATAATATTAAAATAAATAATAAAAATAAATAAAAAATACATAAAATAAAATATAAAATAAATAATTTCTAAATAAAATTTCTAAATAAAAATAACAAATTCTAAATAAATAAATAATTTTTTTTTCAATTGAAACATACCTACTACCCTACCAATTCAAACTACTGCAGAGGATTAAAATGGTTAAGAAACAAAAAAGTTGATTATTTTTGAAAAGATGCCGAGCATTTTCAGATCATTTTATTGACTCCACATTAAACCCACACATTTTATGAAAGAACTGAAAAAACTAATAATATTATTTTATTGAATAGGAAAATGAATCCGCAGTTTATTTCAAACTCGTGGATATTACTCTCTCAGCAGTAAAGAACCATTTTGCGATTATCAACAATTCTTGGAAATTCAAAGTGTACAAGGAGACCGATCTCTCATGAAGGTTAGCTTTATTTGGCGTATGCACTCATAATTGAAAGGCATTTAATAAGGGCTTTTGTTTGGTGTTGAAATATAAAAAGAAAATTTAAAAAACTAATAATATCTCATATCAAAGCGTGAACTTCTCGTCCTATTTCTATCGAATCTAAAATCATCTTCACTTTTATTATTCATACTTAACATCGTTCCTTTTTCATCGTGTATATTATTTCATTCAAAAGCACCGATAAATAAATTTAACTTTTCAACAACATCTGAGGAGATCTAAATAGATATGTGGGTCACATATTCAAAATTGTTGCCATAAATAGTAAAGGGTAATGAAATTAAGAATAATTTCTTTTAAACCAAGGTTTCATTAATGGCGCGAAACGATTGGAACAAAAGAGATGAAAGCAGTCTAATTCAGAAGCAATAAGTGCAAGCTATAGCGATAAAAAAATTCGACGGGAGGCTGTCTTGGTGAAACGGCCGCTGGGAATAAGGGATGCAGACATACTTACCTTACTCAACTATGACTTTCTGTGACTAAAGTAGCTCTATGTGACTATTAACTCTATAGTCTATAGTGACTATTAGTCTATAGTGTGACTATGTGACTCTATGTAAAATTCTTCGTGATTTTTACCAAATTTAAAACTCGACTGTGACTAAACCGTAATTACAAATTCTAAAATTATTTTCGCAATCTTCAATGTCTATTTTTCTCTTTTAAATGAAACTAAAACCAGCCATCTATGTTATTTGGTTGCGGAGCTATAAGCGTTTAACTTTAGCACGAAATTCGACGCAATTCAACAGTTCTTGAGTAATATTTCGCGCGATCGATGAATGAATTGCCTTAGTCTGCGTGCGCGCGCATCGGTCACTGTGACGTCATCAAACTTTTCGTCATTTTAACCAACTTTGCAGCTCGACTGTGACTAAACCGTAATTCCAAATTCTAAAATTCTTTCTACAATCTTCAATGTCTACCTTTCTCTGCTAAATAAAACTAAAACCAACTCTCCATGTTATTTGGTTGTGGAACTGTAAGCGTTTAATTTTAGCGCGAAAAGCGTCTAAATTTTTTTCTTTCCCGACACACCATTAGACCACTATGGAGCGAAGCAAGTCTACGTCAAAATAGAATAACATAGAAAAGTGAAAAGTAAGGATATCAAATGGAAATAAAAATAAATATATTTTGCCCACAATCAAATAAATTGCTGCACAATATAATCGAATTTGAACGGAGAAATTAATAAATAAACAGAGTAAATTATTTTTTCCTTAAAAGTCAGGAAAATAAAAACTCGTGCAATCAACTAGGATAAAAATTGAAAACAAAGATTAAACGTCCTGCATTGTGACTTAGAAAACTAAAATTGAATTCAAAATTAATGCTTTATGAAAACGAGAATTGAACAAACAATTAATTTTGTACCAATAAATTGCAAACATTTAAAGCTAAACGATAATTCTTGGGAAAGATTAAAATACACCTAATATGCCGGAAATTACTGGCAAAAAATCAATACTGAAAAGATTGGTTAGCCTTTTTCTCTGCTTACCATATTTTTTTATAGTTTTCTTTTAGAAAAAGATTTTAGTCAACCACTAGTTCTTTTTTTCCAAGCACTCCGAATATTGCATGTTTCTAATTAACTCGAATTTTTATCTTTTAAGAAAATGGCTAAAACGGACGGTCGTTAAGTCCCTATTTTTACTATCGCTAGATTTAAGATGGCATTTTCGTGGAATAAGAAGCTTATATCATAAAAAATTGATTATTTCCGATAGAAAGATAAGCTTCTTCACAATGCTTAAAAGAAAAATATAGTGAAAAGAAAATAATGAAAAAATATTTTCTCTGGGAATTTAATTTTACCCATCTGTTGATGGAAATTATCGTAAGCCGTTTGAAGAAAGGATATGACTTTTTTCATCAAATTCGAAAAGAAAGAATCTGGTCCTTAATTTACCCAGTCGAAAATTTTTAACGTAAACAAATTTATTAAGCATTTTCAAGTTAGGTTAATTTCATTAAATTTCGGATTAAAGCTTTAAGCTATATTTAATACATATTTTCATAGAATATACATCTTCCAGGAAAGTGATGATTTCAAAATTTGATTGAAAGTTTTCAAAATTTTTCTTCTATAATTTAGAAAAACTGCTCTATGTATGTACTGAACTATCAAGAATGCCACAATATGAGCAAAATTTTTAATAAAATCAAAATATTGAACAAAAATTATTAAAGGGAAACATGCTGCGGAACAAAATTACTCATCTATCTGCTAAATAAAACTGAACTATGAAATCCCTTATTAACTCAAAGAGAGATAAACGTTTTCAACTTCAGTCATAACAGAAGAAAAATAGAAGAAGTTAAGTCATAATCAAGTTAATCAAGTCGCAACAAAAAAAAGAAGAAGAAAGTTCAGAAGTCGAATACGGATTCTGAAAAAGAAGTCATATATATAACTTGTGATCTCTTCTCCAAAACCCATAAAGATTCTACGTTGAGTAAATTATTTGTTGTGTTCCTTTCAAGGAATCTATTAATAAATCAGAAAAGTTCGAATCAAAGAAATCCTGATTAATGGAATCAGTTGCGTTTTTATGTTCTTAAAATTTAGTAAACATAACAAATATAACAGAAGAAAATTTTAGCAATCGAATACCGATTATGAAAAAAAATCATATAACTCATCCGTTTTTCTCAAAAACCCATAATAATTTGTTGAGTTCTTGTCAAAGAATCAATTAATAAATCAGAAGAGTTCGAATCAAAGAAATCCTGATTACTGGAATCAGTTGCGTTTTTATGTTCTTAAAATTTAGTAAACATAACAAATATAACAGAAGAAAATTTTAGCAATCGAATACCGATTATGAAAAAAAATCATATAACTCATCCGTTTTTCTCAAAAACCCATAATAATTTGTTAAGTTCTCGTCAAAGAATCAATTAATAAATCAGAAGAGTTCGAATCAAAGAAATCCGGATTACTGCAGTCATTTGCGTTTTTTTTTAAGTTCCAAATATTAGTTTTTCGGATCGCAATATAGATGTATAGAAGGGAACTACAAAAGGCACAACTTCAATAAAAAATACGAACAGTGCACGAACTCACAAATTTCGTCTATTCTATTGATTTCGCGGATATTTCATGTAGTATATTTTATCAATGATTAGCATTTTAAAATCGTGGATCAAAAATTTTTTGAATATCAAAAATATCTTATCTTTATAATTAAGTGCATTGTTCTTTTATTTATGTATAAAAAATTGGGTTTCTGAAACATTTCCAACTTCTTACTATACTTGAAGCAAATCTGCAGTTTCAATTATATGTTTTAGCCAATTTTTGAATCTAAAAGAACCAATTGACTAAAGTCACAAAATAAAAATAAAATTCCATCGCATTTTAAAACAAGACCAATTTAAAAGATTATATTTTATTTCAGTGGTTTTACCGGAAATTTCTTTAAAGTTGTTACAACTTGGAGATATTTTATGCACAACCCTTTAACTAATATGGTCACATATTTTTAAAAAAAACCTTCTGTACCAAAATGTGGTATATAATTCAAGTACAATCGGAAGTGACTGTGACATGTTATTTCATATCGTGAGATCAACAGGAAAAGGCGAAGCAAAGACCTTAGCCTTCACAATCCCCACAGGAAGAATGACAAAAGGTGTTAAATCGGGAAAGCTTGATGGCCACTGCGCATTGGATCCTATGTAGATTCCTTAACTTCCTTCTTTGTAGAAAAAAGATACAGAATATTTGTGTGCCGTGTAATTTATAGCATAACCACAAATAATGACCTCCACGCCTTTCACAACAAATAGTAAAATAAGTTATTTTTCAGATTTACGATATTACTACTTGCCGACGTAGTAACTGATTCTAGAAGAATACATGGCATTAATGTTTGCATTATTCAAACATGCTTTCTAAGTACTCATTAAAATCTTTACAAATCTGGGTCCGTTGGCTTGTTTCTGAGTAAAAGGTGTTTATGTTTGAAAAATGGATTAAGTGCCTTATTTTTCTACCTCTAAAATTTAATAAAATTTATAGGCAGTAAATTTAATATTTATTTATAAAATAAATTCGTCTATCCAATAAATCTGAGTGACCTCTCTCTCAACTTTCAACTTTTTAAATAATAAAGCAAAAACACTAACACTTTAAGCAACTAAATATGTAGTTATAAACAATAACCAAATATAGAAGTATATTCTTGATTCATTATAATTAATTAATCATAAAATATGCCTAGCTAGGCTGTCAATCAAAAACATATTTTTCGATGTTTAGAATATAATTATGGGTAATGTATAGGATTTCATTTAAATGGCCACATGTAATAATGATCTTAAAATGTTTACTTATAATTTACTAAAAATATTCTTTGAATTGCGTTCGAATTTAAAATAAATAGAAGTACCTCTCGCCAGATGTGTGAACCAATCCAAAATAATTTTTGTTTGCGTATTGCTTATTATGTGACCAAAACAGTGGATCAGCATTTTTGTTAATCAATACAATTAAAAAATAGAATTTCGAAATGTATTTGGCATTTTAACAAATCACTTAAGATGAAATAAGGAATAAAACAAGCAGACGATAAAAGCAAGCAATTAATTCAAAATACAAATTTTTAAAAAATAATTTTTGCAACAATATGCACTAATCATTAAAAATCCTTTGAAAATATTTATTTGCTGCAAATATTATTTTTCGTATTAAATAAAACAGCGCTGAAATTAATGTAAATAGTTAATGAAGCAAAAAATTAGAGCAAATCACACCAAACGATAAATAATTGAATTCCATTTACCTCTTTAAATTAAAATGAAGTGGGCTAAGAGGAGACAACTTTCCGAGGAATGAAAAGGCAAGTGAGTGAGTGAACTGGATCGTTCTGCTCAGTAGGCCAAGATCAGTGCTCATCTTCGTCTGACATCCCCTGTCCCCCCCCCTTCCTCTCGACATCCCACTTCCTCCGCATCTCTCTACTGCAACGAATCGTTCCATTCGCATCTTCGGAGATACGTGCTTGCTTGCGTTCGAGAGTTTACACAAAGGGTTTTTTTTTAAATTTCTTTTTAGGAATTTCGAAAACAAATCTTGTTTTTGCATGATCGCTTGCTTCAAAAGTTTAGAACTCGTCAAAGTTCTTTTTGAGGAGAACTTGAGTGCTGAATTTTTGCGATATACATAGTATAAATATTTTGGTTTCTGTGTCCAAATTCTTTCCTTTTCAGTGTAAATGACGCTCTCAGCTATAAGTGACTGAAGATTGTTTTGATTCACCTAATTTAGTTCGTCTTGGCATTTTCTGAAAACGTGTTGAACTATTTGGAGTTTACTTTGTCCTTACTTGCATTAAATGCAACTGTTGCATTATATTATAACGAAGTGTCCTCTCTAAACGTGGCCCAATAACTAATTTCTAAACTGTTAAAGATAGGTAAATATTTCCAGTTGGGAAAGTGCTTTAAATGACATAAAGAATTATATTTATTTCGTCTTGGCAATTTTTGAAAAGATGTTGAGCTATTTGGAGTATACTTTGTTCTTACTTACATTAAAAGCAACTGTTGCATTGCATCATAGAAAGTGTCCTCTCTAAACGTGGCCCAATAACTAATTTCTAAACCGTTAGATATAGGTAAATATTTCCAGTTGGAAAAGTGCTGTAAATGACATAAAGAATTATATTTTATGCTTTTCGAGTGCATAAATG